>JAPYZD010001652.1:0-19529 GCA_030522725.1 Ichneumoninae sp. B BG-2022a
ACAAAAAATATACAAAAAATATACAAAAAATATACAAAAAATATACAAAAAATATACAAAAAATATACAAAAAATATACAAAAAATATACAGAAAATATGCAAAAAATATGCAAAAAATATACAAAAGCCCGATGCTCTCGGCCTCTCCTCCTCTCCCCGGTCGCCGAGGTCGAACACGAGGGGAAGATGTTCGAGAAACGACCCGAAGGACGAGGAACGAGCGGGTGGAATCGACGCCGTTCGTGTGCGACTTCCTGGTGCGTCGGCGGCCCCCGGTCTCTCACCGGCTTCGGATTAAACGAAACGAACCTGCAGCCTCGCGGAGTCCGCGCGCAAGAGACCTCGTCCGGGTCGTTGATCCGCCGGCTACCCGGACGCCAGTTTAGTCGACGCCACGAATCGCTCGACCGACCGGAAGGCCTCCGCGATAGTGCGCACTCCGCGCGCGCGGCCCTTCCCGACGCTGATACCGGCTGACACTTCTCGGCTGACGACGCTCCTCCCGCCCTCCTCGGCCATTCGCTCTCGCCTCCTCGTGGGAAAGTTTCCACGTCAAACGAACTCCTCGCGTTTTACGGCGTACACGCTCGAACGTACGATTTTTACCTTGCCGCCTTATCGCGGCGGCTAATTCGTCGCTGAATTAATCCGCTGAAACTGGAATGGAACGCCGCTCAACGAGATCCATTTAGACACCGTGGCGGGAGCGAACAAGGGAGCTTGGATGTACTCGGACGATCTTTTTTTTTTACCCTCCTCACGGACGGATACCATTCGGAGCGGCCGTGGGAAAGGATAATCGGACACGCGATATCGTGCCGGCAGATTTCCCGCTCTTCCGCGGACGCGGGTCTACAAAAGTTTTACTGCTTTTCTTACTCGCCTTGTGTCGGTGCAATCTGCGCTCGCATGATCGAGTAGCCGGACGGGCGTACGATCGTTGAATATTGCGGATATTAATATATATATATATATATATATTTTTTATTACATTTTTTTTTGCTTTATGTTCATCGTCATTTTGCATGTACGAAGTATGCCGATGCTACTTTGTAATGGATTTAAGTTCAAGGTATCAAATGTGCCGGGGCGATAGGAGCGAGGCGTGTTGGCCTGAGAGCAGAAGGCTCTTATAATCATGATAGACGAACCAGCCAACGAGAGATCAAGCGGCCGATAATGCGGCCTCGCTCGTCCACCGCCTCTGTAGTCCCCTCTCCTTACCCCTGTGTCCCCCCCCCCCCCCCCCTCACCTCACGTGTGTATATAAACACCTTCACGTAACCTGCTCGAGAACGATGTATATACCTATTACACGTACTACTTAACCACCTTGTGTATTATATGTATATGGATATATATGTATATATATAATGTAATGTATGAAACGCGAGTGTGTTAAGACTTCCAGCACTTCGGGTCGAATTCATATTACGCACTCATACCTCTCTGCCGGGTATTCCGAGGCTCGCAAACGAGAGACTCCTCTCGCGGAGAAAGTGTATGCTTTCTATACAACATGTCTTTGCTACCGCGAGATCGCGCGGATCTTAAGTCGCTGTCGGAACTTTTGTCGTGAGTTGGGAATTTAAAAAAAAATTATTCTGTTATATTTTGGTGAGGGAATATTCGGGACTTGGAAAAAAATCATACAAAACATATACAAAAAATATACAAAAAAAATACAAGAAATATACAAAAAAAATACAAGAAATATACAAAAAAAATACAAGAAATATACAAAAAAAAATACAAGAAATATACAAAAAATATGACCGTCACGGCAGATCTCCACTCGAGACGCAGGTGGTTGAAGCTTTTGGCCAATAGGCTCGCTCGAAAAGCGGCCGAATTTTGCTACATAGCGCAGAGGAGCCGAGACAGGGCTGTTCAAAAGCCTGCGAGGATCCACGCCGTTTTCCGATTAACGGGGAAACTTTTCGGAAGGACGAGTTCTCTCTCTCTCTCGACTTTCGGAGCCGTGTCGCACAATAATTTTCGACATCTACTGCGAGCAGTTTCTTATCGAGAAACGTTCGCTCTCGGATGTTCGGCGTACACACATAACGCCGAGGGTAACAAAGTGCGCGCAAACAGAATGTCTCGCGTAAGTCATTCCGCACGCGATGCGCATGCGCATTTCGCGTGAGAGGCACCGGGGCGTTGTGCGTACCGGAACAAAATTGTTGCTTTTATAATATATCCTTTCGCGCAAAGTTCGGGCAGCGATGTGTCCGCATGTAGGCCACAGGCGAAAGGGAAACCTCAAATTGAGAACGGCGCCGGGTGGACCAAAAAGCCCCCACGATTCGCCCGTTCGGAGACTCACGTCGAGCACGCGAGAAAAATTAAGTTTAAAAAAAATGCACGCACCTGTAATCAAGCGGGTTTAAATATAAACCTGGAGGAATTCGAGGAATCGTCGATGGGAGCCGGATTATTTTGCCAAAACTACAATAAGCCCATTCGTCGTAGGGCCGAGAGTCATGGATCCGAAAGCACTTCATCCGAATAGTCTAACTTCCGAAACTTTATTATTCCGAATCTTCATTTCGGTAAACTTCCCTCTTCGGAAATAGTGATTGGCCGAACGTTATTCCTCCGAATCGTCATTTAATCGAACGCCATTTTTTCGAATAATAATCATTCGGACAAATGACTTTTCGGATAAAAAGTCTTCTAGGATAAATGACTTTTAGGATAAATGTCTTTTTGGAGAATTGACTTTTCGGATAAATGACTGTTCGGTCGAATACTATTCGGCGATTTGACGATTCGTGGAAATGAATTTCGGTGAAATTAGTATTCGGAAAAATGACATCCGGTTAAATGAAGGTTCGGAGGAATAACGTTCGGTCAATTACTAACTCCGTTACTATTTCCAACTTAGTAACTAACGTTACTATTTGCGAAGAGTGACGTTCGCTGAAATGAAGATTCCGAATAATAAAGTTTCCGAAATTTGACGATTCGGAAAAATAAATATTCAGAAAAATAGTTTCGGAAAAATAAAGTATCGGAAAAATAAAGTTTCCGAAATTTGACGATTCGGAAAAATAAATCTTCGTAAAAATGAAGTTCCGAAAAAATAAAGTTTGACTATTCGGATGAAGTGCGTTCGCACCCACGATTTTCGGGCATCCGACGATTCGGCCGATCGTATTTTCGGTAAAACGACGTGACTCCGCACCGAACATGAAAATACCGCGAACGGCGTGGAACAAGAGCGTGGAGCGTTTTTTGCACTTCCTATTTTCACTATGTTGCCATGCCGGTTAAACGAGAGAAAAACGAGAAGAGGAAAGAGATGCCGTGGAGTGCACGGGCGACGCCGAGGCCTCTCCTGCGTCGTAAACCTGGATGCCCGGTGGCCGCCATGACCAGCAGCGATGGGCTCCACCGCGGAACAAAGAAGGCTTCCGTCTTATCTCATCAGCCTCGGACTCCGCTCCGTCGGAGTATTGCGCCTCAGCCCTCCGACTCTTGGTGCGTAAAATTGCACGGAACGCTCGGGGACCAACCTCTATGTCTGCAACCTCGACGGTCGAGACCCACCGAACAGCTCGGTCGTTCCGTGGCTTCTGGTGCTAATATTCCTCATTCTTAGAAAGATTCATTTCTTTCGACTACGAAGACACATCCGGTCTCAGAAAACTCATTTTCTCCACTTCCATTCGATCCTTTTCGGTCACCGCCATACAGCAACTACCTTACTACCTTACTTCGGTCCGGGAAAGTCATTTTTCGAGTGGAAACACGTCACTTCCGGTTTGAAAATTTCATTGTTCGACCGAAGGTGACGTCATACAGGAAATTCGTAACTTCGGTCCGGAAAACTCGTTTTTCGATTAGAAAATACATCACTTTCGGTTTAAAAATCTCATTTTTTAACCGGAAGTGATGTCATACAGGAAATTCGATACCTCGGTCCGGAAAACTCGTTTTCCGACTAGAAAATACATCACTTCCGGTTTGAAAACCTCATTTTTTGACCGGAAGTGACGTCATACAGGAAATTCGATACCTCAGTCCGGAAAACTAATTTTTTGACTGGAAATACGGTTTGAAAACCTCACTTCCGGTTTGAAAATCTCAATTTACCGGAAATACATAACTTCCTGTTTAAAAATCTCATTATTTTGACCGGAAGTGACGTCATATCGGAACTACGTCGCTACCGGTCGAGAAATGCGATTTTTAACCCGGAAGGAAAACGTAGCAAAGAATGTTTTAATATAAAAAAAATAGTTGAAAACAGCTGTAAAAACGTGTCGAGCAAGTATGCGCGCGAGGGATTTTTTCACTGTTGACCGCGAGCTCGTCGGGCTCTTTGAATTTTCGCGGAGAAATCAAAGGCAGCAGGCCAAGCGTTGGTGCATGATTTCACGCCGCATGTAGCAGGCAGACATCAGAGGCAGGCGAGCTCTAGCTGCGGCCGAGCAGTCGAACCCGGCCGGCCAACCTCCTTGAGCTCTCTTCCTATATGCCAACCTGATGGAATTGCCCGAGAAGGCTCTCTCGGTAATAAACTCCCACGAGCCCGGCAACACACAGAGCTCTACCTATGTGCCTCTTCGAGTCTCGATATTAATCTCGGTTTAGTGGTTGGCTATGACCCTATTAATATATCTCGCATGCCGCGGCGTCCGACCTTTGCGCGACGCACGCGTATTAACATGTGTGCACACGCGTGGTGCGAGGGTGTCCGCTCCAATCGCGTATTTGAACCCTCGTATGCGCCTATAGTCGACGGTAAATTGTTGAGAAAAAAAAAAAAAAATCGCCGTACACGGTAAAATAATAAAAAAATAAAAATAAGGCTCACACGCTCGACAAACATTCTTTGTCGGCAAAGGTCATCGAATTCTGTCTCAAAGAAACTATAATAGATTATTTTTTCCCTCTTAACAAAATTTGGGCAAAAATAACCCGGTTTCTCGATATGTTTTGTTTTTTTCGCTTAAGAAATATGTACGAGCCTGAAGTCGGTCGTTGACCGATTTTATTCTAATAAAACAGACCATGTGTTTTACAGTAATGGTTAAAGCTGTATTGACTCTGCATTGGCTGTGAATGACCACGGATATACACTGTAAAAAAATGTAAATTTTATGTACCGGACTGGAGGTTTTTATGCAAAAACTGATACATTAAATTTAATGTACAATTATGATGAAAAATTAATGTACTTTTTCATTGAAATTAAAGTAAATTATTAAAAATAAAGTTTCAATGTTTTTAATAGACTGAAGATTAATTTAATTAGTTTATTTATAATTTTCGTTATGTTTCGTTTGTTACAGGGGCAAATACGCGACGGTCCGGAGATGCAGAGAGAGATCGAGCGGACGCCAGTGGGCGGCTAAATTTTTGCGGAAGAGACGAAGGGCTCAGGAGCTCAGGGCCGAGGCCCTCCACGAGGTAGCGGTGCTGGATGCCGCGGCTCACTGTCCACGACTCGTGTCCCTCCATCAAGTCTTTGAGACCAACACGGAGATGGTTCTCGTTCTGGAACTGTGAGTATAATCCTCGGAATAGTTTTTTTTTAAAGTACATGACACACTGCAAAAATAAATTGTAAGTTTAATGTACCGAAGCTTGAAAGTTGGCTACATTGCTTACATTAATTGGACATTAATGTCCTTTTTTGGAAAATAAAAATACCAGATACAAAAATTTCAAATTTCATGCCCGACATTTACAAAAATTTGCGTCCAAAGTAAAAATTTCACTGTAAAATTGTCACGCACATGCATTCGAAACTTCAGAAACAGTTTTAAAAAACTTTCAATATTGTTCATTAATTTTGAAACAATTTTTTTTGTGTTTAAGTCCATCTCTAATACATTGCTTACATTAATTGGAAATTAGTGTCCTTTTTTGAAAAATAAAAATACCAGATACAAAAATTTCAAATTTCATGCCCGACATTTACAAAAATTTGCGTCCAAAGTAATAATTTCACTGTAAAATTGTCACGCACATGCGTTCGAAACTTCAGAAACAGTTTTGAAAAACTTCCAATACTGTTAATTAATTTTGAAACAATTTTTTTTTGTGTTTAAGTCCATCTCTAATACATTGCTTACATTAATTGGAAATTAGTGTCCTTTTTTGTAAAATTAAAATACCAGATACAAAAATTTCAAGGTTCATGCCCGACATTTACAAAAATTTGCGTCGAAAGTAAAAATTTTACTGTAAAATTGTCACGCACATGCGTTCGAAACTTCAGAAACAGTTTTAAAGAAACTTCCAATACTGTTCATTAATTATGAAACAATTTTTTTTGTGTTTAAGTGCATCTCTAATAATTTTAATAATCTTTTTGTTAATCAAGGGCTCCCGGTGGTGAACTGCAAATGGTGCTCGACAGGGACGAGGTACCCGAGGAGAGACAAGTCGCGAGACTCCTCCGGCAGATACTCGACGGAATAGCCTTTCTCCACTCGTTCAATGTAGCCCATCTCGACATAAAGGTAGGTTCTGTTGTTTCTTCGTGATCACGAGCGATGACAATGATGATACGTATTGCCGTAAATAACAGAGTGTGATTCGTCGCGCTCGGCGCGCGGCATAAAGCGAATCTTATCGCAAACTCCGCGGAATCGAAAGTAGCTCGGGAGATAAGTGTATTTAAGAGTGTACATTATAAAGTACTGCGGGACAGCGATAGCGTGAAAAAAAAAGATTGTCGCGCTCTCGTGCAAACACAGTCCCTCCCTTGACTCGATGTCTCTCCACGTCACCGCTCGATCTCACGTGGCTCTTTTTTTCTCGCCACGATGTTAAAAAGTGAGAGTCCCGAGTCGCCATGGAACACGCCAACGGGCTCGACCCGATGCCTCGGCTCTTGCATACCTGCAAATCCTTATATGCATACCCTGACTGTAATTATTCTTGGGATCGCCACACGCGTTATACCGCGTGATCAGCCAACGCTCGAGGTCGTCTGCGAAATTCGATACTCCAGAGTGTGTTGCATCCAGCGCGCTCGCCGGCGACCGAGAGACATATCGGCCGTTGGTATGAAGACCTTAGATTTGTGCAGCTTCGAGATATATGCGGCGCCTGCGAGAATTCTCTGCTCTTCTGCGTATTAAAAAAAAGGCACATTAAACATAACATTTCTTGGCTTCGTGCCTAATTAAAAAAAAATTATATCATAATTTCTTTTCTTGCCGATTTGATCATAAAAAAGTAAATAAAACTCCGGTTCGAGGTGTAAAAAAAGGTGAACTTTTTTTCTCCAAGAAATGTTTGTTACGCGTGCAAGATTTTTTTTGGTTGCGTAGTCTCGGTGTGGGCACGACCGGCGGAAAATATTTCTGACGTTTGGGTCTTCTCTTTTAATTAATTTAGCGTCTCGTCGCGGTTCAGTAATTATTCGCGCATTTTTATCTGTCCCGTCGGTATGAAGAGCTCAGATTTGTGCAGCTTCGAGAGATATTCGGCGCCTGCAAGAATGCCTTCTCGGCTGTTCTGCAAGGTAAAGAAAAAAGTATATTAAACATAACATTTCTTGACTACAAGGCTGCCCAATTAAAGAAATGAAATTAATTCCGCCATTTTTTTTCTGCTAATTCAATAACAAAAAAATAAATAAAGCACCGGTCCCTCGAGTAAAAAAAGGTGGACATTTGCCTCCAAGAAATGTTTGTTAAATCTGCAAGATTCTTTTTAGCCGCCGATTCTCGGCGCGGCACGACCGGCAGAAAATATTCCTGACGTTTGGCTCTTCGCCTAATTAATTTCGCCGTTGTTTTCCCTCCCGTATCTCAACCGTCGCTGTTGAGTAATTATCCGCGTATTTTATTTGTCCCGTTGGTACGCAAAGCTCAGATTTGTGCAGTTTCGAGAGATATGTGGCGCCTGCGAGAATGCGTTCTCCGCGCTTCTGCGTGTCAAAAAAAAGCTACATTAAACATGACATTCCTTGGCTTTGTGCCCAATAAAAAAAAAATACACCACCACTTTTTTCGTGCCGATTTGACAATAACAAAAAAAATAGATCTCCGTTCCCTCGAGTAAAAAAAGGTGGACTTTTGTCTCCAAGAAACGTTTGTCAAATGCAAAATTTTTTTAGCCGCCCAGTCTCGATGCCGCACGATCGGCAGAAAATATTCGTGACGTTTGGCTCTTCGCTTAATTAATTTCGCCGTTGTTTTCCCTCGCGTATCTCAACGGTCGGCTGTTGAGTAATTATTCGCGTATTTTTATTTCTCCCCCCCTCGGAGCTCGAATTCTCTCCCCAGTTTTTCCGCTCCGGCTGCGCCGCCGCCGTCCTCTCTCTCGGGCAGCCGAGTGAGAGATCTTAAAAATAACTTAACGTCGCCGTAAAAATAACTGTTGCCCAGCGGTGGCGGCGCGCGCGAGGGAATATGGCTCGACCTACCTCACTCGCGAAATGCCGGGCGAGTTGCGACGTCCGGGCGCCGAGAGGCTTTCGGCCACCGGTTTCAGGTGCGTTGGTCCCAAGAGCTTTCGAACTCTTGGCAACGTAATCGAGAGAAAAGAGAGGACCGTCGCTCGCTCTCAAACCGTTAGCGCTCTAATACTCGCCGCGGTGCGAACGACCCAAATCATTATGTAAATGGGCTCGCCTCTGCCAGCAAGCCGCGCCGGATTAGAACTCTCCCCGTCCGAGGCGGCGCGTCTATAGAGATATATACCGCGATATTTGGATACGCTCCCCGAGGTGTGCAACTCCTCGCGGGACGCCAAGAGCATCAACCGGCCGACACCTCGGAATTTCGCCGCATCAGCGCATATCACGGATTCTCCCAGTCACCGTATTTAGCTTACCCGCACGATCGTCTCCGTGCTCTCAGCTTTCCAAATATTTCACCCCGCGACGCGAATTCCAAGGCATTCGTTGCAAGCGTCGCTTTATTTTTGTTTCTACCTCGGAGGGAGATAATATAATTTTTTTCCTTTATTTTTTTTTATTGCTTTTAGTTCTTATTTAACTAGTATTAAAAATTCATGGGAAGTTCCGAGAGTAGGAAATTTATATTTCTGCAAAAAGTGAATCGTTGCAAGCGTCGCTTTATTTTTGTTTCTACCTCGGAGGGAGATAATATAATTTTTTTCTTTACTTTTGTTTCGAATTGCTTTTAGTTCTTATTTAATTGGTATTAAAAATTCGTGGGAAGTTTCGAGAGTAAGAAATTTATGTTTCTGCAAGTTAAGCGGCCGTGCCGACCTGCGGAAAAATTGCACGATTTGAAAAAGAAATTCAATCATGGTCATCGAGTCGTTGATTTCTTTTATTATTTTTTTTTGCTCGAAAATATTTGAGTTTATTATTGTTCCGTCAATAGTTAAATTTTCATGAACTAAATGCATACGAAATTAACGTGGGCGCATCGTCGAAAATTCCTAGATTAATTAAGACTATGCATATCGTTCTTTCGCGTTGATGAGGAGCTTGAGATTTGCATTTTTTTCTATTATTACCTCGATATTCGGCATTTTTTCAAATTACTGTAACTTCTTATTTAATCAATAAAAAATTCGTCGACACTTCCGAGTTAATAGGGAACATATTTTTCTCAGAGTAACCAGCCATGCCGATCTATGCCGATCTATATTAAAAAAATGCAACCTTATGTTAATTATTTCTTGAATTTTTAAAAACTTGAAACTATTCGAGTCTATTATTATTCCATCAATAGTTAAATTTTCATAAACTCAATGCATAGGAAATTAACGTGGGCGCACCGTCGAAGATCCCTGGATTAATGCGGATTATGCATATCGTTCTCTCACCTCGATGAGGAGCTGAAGAATTTTTTCCTCTATTTTTTTTTTTTCTCTTTCTATTATTACCTTGTTGGCCGCGTGTGTTTCTCTATTCAGCAAGGACGATACGAGAGAGAGTGCAAATACGTACGAGAGTCGTGCGGTTTGCGAGCGGTGGATCGCTCCCGACCGCGCGTAGGTATACGTGTTTATCGATTATCGGATAGAGAAATCGATATGAGCGAACCAAGGCGAGCCGGTCGTATTAATAATATATTATATCCAGCCTATCGAGCAATCGACTCGATCTCGTCACCCCGCGAGAATGATGCAGAGACAGCGCGGATATATAATATACAAAAACACACACGGGACGCGAGCGTGCTCGCGTAACTTTGCGTTTCGTCACGTTTTTTTTTTTTTTTATTTAATGCCTGCACGGAATTACGATCGAGTTAACGCAATTCATTTAACGAGGCGTATCGAAGAATTACTGTTACTTTAAGGAATATTCTGCCTGGTGCTAAAAGCAGCTCCCAGGAAGGTTGCCGGTGCGGTCGGCGCAAACCGCTGGAAGTGATCCGTCACATCCTTCCACATTGTGTCCCCACGATCGCTCGTTTCACACTCTAGTTGGAAAATCATGTAATCTCAGCCTCGATCAATATTGATCGAACGATATTGATGCATGATTTTTTTTCCGACACAGACGATATCTTCGAACGATCAGAGACCCGAGCCGATTCTTTAATTCGTGGAAATGATTTTGTAAAAATAATGTCATGCGATATCGCGGCACGGAGAAACAAATTCTTTAATCCGTCGAAACGATTTTATTTAATTTTTCCATGCCAAGCAATATCGCCGATCGAAAGGCGCGAGAATTTCTCTTAGTACCGAGAAATAAATTCTTTAATCCGTCGAAACGATTTTATTTACTTTTTCCATGCCAAGCAATATCGTCGATCGAAAGGTGCGAGGATCGCAGCGCGGAGAAACGAATTCTTTAATTCCTCCAAAGATTTTTTTCTCTTATTTGTTAATTGTTGATTAGCAATTGATGATTGAAAAAATGTTGACCCGACGCGTGCATTAAGGGTCGCGCGATTCAACTCGGGTTTCGGTGTACGAATCTCCGAAGCGAGACTATTCTCAGTTGGGGCCATTCAGGATCCTCCGGGTTTCTCGGAACGATAAAAGGAATAATATGCGCGAGCAGTGAGCATAAAGCCGGAGAGAGGAACGGGCTCCTTTCCGACGGGGAAAGGTGAGCTCGGTCTTCCGTCGGTTAGTAATTTCGGTTCAGGAATACGGAGTCGCACGCGCGTGTGTGTATAACCGTGCACTCGAAAGCCCCGGGGTTTCAAATATAGCAGCGACAATTAGCGAATTCCTCGCGTCAAATAGCCTCGAGTGTCTGGCAAGACTCGCATCAACAAACTGCACCCCTTGGCTCCGCTTCCACATCCCCACCGCCCCCCACTCCTTCGCTGACCCCGCGTGAAATAATTTCGCTCCAAAGTCTCATTCCAGGACGGAAATATACGCTATATGCCTCGAGGCACTTGGCGAATACGAGAGCGGGGAGAGCTCGTTTGTATAATCATCGCTTCGAGAAAGAGAGACTCCAAAACATTTCGCTCCAAGCCCCGATAATCTCCCGACTTCTCGATTGTCATTATTTATATTATTTATTTGTAAATCGCGAAGAGGTTTATTTTATTTTTTTTTGTTTTTTTTTCTTTTGCAAGACCGAGACGAGTTGAATCAGCCGTTTTCGATCGAGCGTAGTACTTCTTGTTTTGGCAATCGACGAGACTCGATTCTTCATTGAATTTTTTGTGACTCATATTGCATTTTTATTTATTTTTTGTCGTTGACTCGTCGCCTTTGTTTTTTTTCCGCCGAATGCCGTTCTTTTTTATTCGTGGAAATATTCTTCAGAGTCTGGATGAGGATTTCGTAACCGCGATAGATCGACCGTGGGGAATCGCGACGAATGTGTAATGTAGGCAGAAAATATATTCGTTTCGAACTTTTATTTTTATTTTTTCCCCGAATATGTATTGACCGCAAGCTTTTGGGAAGCGCGCGATAAATCAATTTTTGTGGAAGCCACGATCGTTACCGATGCCGCGTTAAAGCAGTCCTATTAATTTTTTGGATTTTTTGTTTTGTTTTAAAGAAAGGTGTGGGACGATTTTTTTCAAACTCGCAAGGTTTATTCGTTACACATTTGTACACATTCATGAATTATTTCATTGATAAAAATAATTATTTTTCGAGTTATCAGCGGAGATTTACTGGCTTGGTCGGCGCAATAACTCCTCAGAAGTTTGTTTGAAAAATGAAAAATAAAATACATGTTACAAATGACACGTTTCTCCAGAGGATGAACTTCTATAAAAAAAATTTAATTAACTTAAGCTTGTCAATCAACGCGAGTTTCCGGCGAGGCTTTTCGCTCGTTCCGCACGCACGGATTGCCTAGCACCTGAGCAAAGATTTGCACAATTGCGCGAATAAGCTTAACGAAGCGGAGGTGTAGCGTCAATGATCTAAAAATTACGAGACAGATTACGAACAATCGGTGATACGAGGATCTTCCAGGATCGGTTATACTCACAAAGGGGCTCTTACGGTACTGTATATCAAATACGTACATACTGTCGGGCAAATATTGACCGGGAGCGTCTTTTGTATGCCTTAGACATTCCGCAGTTACTTATCTCCCGTTCGAACGTTAGTCTCCGCACGTACGATACACCTCGGCATTTCGCTCGCAAAGAGATCGAAGAAGAAATTAAGGTCGGTAAAGAAATATCGAGGCTGTATATATTTTTTTTAAATAATTGTTTGAATTATTAATTTTTTGAATTATTAATTTTTTGAATTATTAATTTTTTGAATTATTAATTTTTTGTATCATTAATTTTTTGAATTATTAATTTTTTGTATCATTAATTTTTTGAATTATTAATTTTTTGTATCATTAATTTTTTGTGTCATCAATTTTTAATATCATTGATTTTTTGTATTATTATTTTTTTGTATTATTAATTTTTTGTATTATTATTTATTTGTATCATTGATTTTTTGTATTGTTAATTTTTTTTTATTGTCGCGAACGTGAGTGACCTCAGCGAGGACTTTCACGCGGGTTCCCGAACCCTCGCAACAACGGTCGACGCGAGCGGTCGTAATAAGATTTTCCACGAGATCGGTACGAGAGTGGCTCTGACCCAAATATAGAATGCGCGAGCGAGGAGGCCGGTTATGAATGGAAAAATGCACGTGGATTCCTTGGCACCGATCCAAAGGCCCTCTTGGCCCGGGTCCACGAGAGAGCTTCGGGGCGCCGCACTCGGGGGTACCGCGATCGTGTGAGCGAAGAGGATGATAGGCGCTCTCGAGTGCAGCGGCACGTTATGTATATCTCTCTTACACCAGGCGCGCCGAATTTGCACTCCACGTAGATGACCCAAAGTGGGATGCCCGGCATCATCACCCAGCAGGAATGCGAACGATCGTGAGATAGAACCGAGCTGCGCCGCGCGGGCGAGCTTTGCCGCAATTTCTTTCAAAGCCGGCCGAACGCCGTCGATCCGATGCAACAAATGTACAAAAAAACATACGATAAATCATAAAAAAAAAAAAAAACATTCACACGCAGAAAAATAATTTATTTGACGGCCACCGTTTATTTGGTTCAAGTAAAATATTTATTTGATTTAAATAAATATTCATTTCATTTAAGTAACTATTGACTTAATTTCAATAAATATGTACTTAAATCAAATAAATATTTTACTTAAACCAAATAAACGGTGGCCGTCAAACAAATTATTTTTCTGGGTGCAATCGACGCAAATAAAAAATTTCCTGCTATACACAACAAAAAAGATTTGAACGTTTAACAAACATTTTTTGGCCACAAAAGTCCACAATTATTTTATTGCTAACTTTACAAAAAAAAAAAAAAAAATATTCGTAAAATTAGCAGACGATTTTGTAAAATGGACAAGGTTCCTTTTTTTTAATTAACATGAAAAGAAACGTGCACGTTTGAGGAAAAAAAGTTCCAACATTTAACAAAGCATTTATTCTCCAAAAATAAAAATCAAAATAACACAAATTAATTGAATTGAATAAAAATAAAATAAATATGAGATAGTAATTTTAAAGATTACTAAGAAAAAGTATGTCGTACGTTTGTTCGCCGAGCGTGGCGAAGTTACAAATGAAGGGTTAACGAACTATTTCCCCCGAGCAAATTTGTCGGAGCCTCGGAGGAAATTTGTCAAGCGCATCCGCGGTTTCTGATAGTCGGCCGGACCACCGCGTGCATACCTACGAGCGTGAAAACTCGGACGGGCCGGCGAGAGAGGAGGGGGGAGGTTGGACCAGCGCGGCGCAGCGCTGTTACCAGTCAACAGTAGTCGAGAGGGATATTTCTAGTTGTGGAATGCCGCAAGTTCGAAAATAGAAAAACGACGGGTTGGTCGCGCGAGCCTAACTGCTTCTCCTTTCCCTCTCACTCGGTCGGCAACAGCCGTGTAATAATCTCGGGCTTAACCCGGCGCCAAACCGCGGGGCGCTATATAGCACATCCCGACCATCTATATACGTCACTGTGTATATCTCTCTCCATAGCTCGTCATTGTGTGTTTCGCCGGCTGGCGGCATTGCGCGATGTCAATTTACCAAGTGATTTCGCCCGGAGAGCTTGCGTGGGAGTTACACACGAGTGTGTGTACGGATTGAGCGGTAACGGGCAGGCGGGGCATTACTTTCAATTTTATTTGCCGAGCAACGAACGATCCAACTACGAGATACGCATTCGCGTAATAGAAGCTATTAAATTCAATCCTTCCTTTTTGGTGGCCTTGTCGTTGGGAAATAAATCATATCGACCGACGACCAAAGCTAATATATACATAATATCGTATACAAATTAATATTATTATTATTTATATAAAACTTATTTGTTGCTGAAATGCATACATTAGAATGGTCTTCAAAAGAAGGGAATTATTCTCGGGGCGCAACATTACTTTCAATTTTATTTGCTGAGCAACGAACGATCCAACTACGAGATACGCATTCACGTAATAGATGCTGTTAAATTCAATCCTTCCTTTTTGATGGCCTTGTCGTTGGGAAATAATTCATATCGACTGATGACCAAAGCTCATATACATATACATAATATCGTACACAAATAAATCATTATTATTTAAATAAAATTTATTTGTTGCTGAAATGCGTACATGAGAATGGTATTCAGAAGAAAATCATAACTCTCGGGCGGGGAATTACTTTCAATTTTATTTGTCAACCAACGAACGATCCAATTACGACATACTCGTTCGCGTAGTAGATTCTATTAAATTCAATCGTCACATTTTGGTGGCCTTGCCGTTGTGAAATGAATTGTATCGGGCCGCGACCACAGCGAATATACACAACAATATATTACAAACAAACATTATTACAATAATAATGTATTTATTTCTAAAATATTTATATAACATTCCTAAGAAGAAAATCGAAGGGCCAATGTCGGAACGTCGTCCCTTCTTTTTCGTCGACTTGTCATTGAGTTAAATAGATTATATCAGCCGGTGACCAAATCAAATATATACATAATATTGCATAACAAACAAATATTATTTTTATTATAATATAATTATAATATATTATAATTTAATACAATATTGATATATTATTATTTAATATAATATTAATATTATATATTATACAATATATTATAATATATTTATTTGTAATATATTTACATAAAATTTATTTGTTGCTGAAACGTGTACATGAGAATGTTCGTTACAAGAGAATCAAAGAGCTCTTGTCGGAGCGTCGTCGTGTCCGGCCTGCGTAAATTTATGCAGTTAAAACGGATTTTTTATTTTTCGGTCGCGAATACGCATTGTTAAGCAACGAACAATGTTGCGATGAGAGTGATAAGTTTAAACGAGTCGTTGGTTAGCGGAGTCGGGAGCTCGTGGAGGTTCGTCGGCGGTATTCGCAGTGTTCTATATACGCGAGCGACGGCATTAATGCACTCACGACGAACGCCGAGGGACTAATGAAGCAAAATACTCGCGGGAAATCCATCAATGAACATTCATCTTCATCGAGTCACGTTTACCGAGAAGTTCGTCTCCCCGTACGTTTCTCGTAACTCAGTCAGCACAGAGACCACTGTCCTTCTCGCTTATTCCGTCTGAACATATATTATTTTCCTCGTCGTCGTCGTCGCCGCATCGATGGGATAGGTTCATTAGGCATTGGACTAGAGGCGCCCGCGCTCGACTTGTGCGTTCGATGAAATCGATTCATCGACCGTTTAATGGCCACACTATACTCAGCTTCTCTCAGACGCAACACACTGCGCTCCTTTATTCGACGGGAGTGCGTTTACCTTGCTCTAAGCGTAAACTAACTACCGACCGCGTGTGTGCTTTCCTATGTTTTATAAACTATGTTGCGGAACATCGGGGCGACTGAATTCCACTGGAACACCAGCCAAGACTCTTTCCCCCCATGTCACGCGCTTTCAGATCCGAAAACTAAGGGTTTGCTACGTTTTTAAAGAAAATAGGAAAAGAATTATAGTTGATTTTTTAAATCTAAATTCCGCTGGAACACCAGCAACGACTCTTTACCCGCATGCCGCACGCTTTCAGAGCCAAAAACTAAGGACTACGTTTTTAAGGAAAATAGGAAAAAATAAATAGTTGATTTCCAAAATAAATATCATGTATTTTGTTATTATTTTTTTTTTTTGTGGCGTCGTGACGAGTTTTATTTTTTGTTTTGTTTTTTCTTTTTTTTTGCATTTTTTGTATTTTTATATTGTTTTATTTTTTTATTTATTTTAATTATTGTGACTATTATTATTACGATACATTTCGCTGAAGGACAAAAAGGATGAGGGGACTTTGCCAACTGCACAGAGTCTCCCGCCTCATATATTCCCCTCGAGTTTATTTTACTCTTACTCTCGCTCATTATCACACCCAGTGTCGAGGGCGGCGTGCCTGCTCCGCTGACGCATAAAATGTATACAACGGAAAATCAGAAAAAAAAATTGAAAAAGAAAAGAAAAATCTGTATTTAATTTCGGATTTAATCCTTCAGTATTTTCATCAATTAAATCGATCCGAGGGATCGTTCCAAAAGAATGCGAACGATCGAAGCAAATACCATGTATTTAATAATTATTATTTTTGCCCCTCGCGACCACTTGTAAACTTTTTAAATTTATTTAAAAATATTGTTATTGTTATTATTATTATTATTATTATTATTATTATTATTATTATTATTATTATTATTATTATTATTATTATTATTATTTGACTCCGTTTCGTCGAGGGGCAGAGAGGTTAAAGAGAATTCACCCTTATTATTCCGCTCTTACTCCACTATTTGAAATAATTTATATTTGATTTTCGAAATTAACCCTTCAGTGTTTTGATCGATTACACATCCGATTAATCCCAAAGGTCACGATCGACGCAAATACCATGTATTTAATTACTATTATTTTCTTCGCCCCTCGCAACGAGTTCTGAAATTTTTAACATTTGTTACACATTATTCTCATTATTATTATCATCGGACTCTGTTTCGTCGAGCGGCAAAGAGGGTGAAGAGAATTCGCCAACTGCACAGAGTCTCCCGCCTCGTATATTCCCCTCGAGTTTATTTCACTCTTACTCTCGCTCATTATTACATCCAGTGTCGAGGGCAGCATGCCTGCTCCGCTGACGCATAAAATGAATATATATGTATAAATACATGGGTTATATAGTCGGTGCGCACTATATATACGCGCATACTCGAATACGAGCGCGGCAGGCACGTCTGACCAGACTGCAGCGTGGCGAAGCCCGCTTCCCCTTCGGCGTGCTCCGGCCGTTCGGCCTCTGCGCCGGAAGTTTCAATGAGACCGGCGAGAGACGTCGTATCCTCGTAAATATATATATATATATATACATACACGGTCGTCGTCGCCATCGCCGCCTAACAGTGCTCCTCCGTTAAAAAGCGGGACGGTACGTGTCTCGTTTGAATAATCGTCGATCCACGATACGCACGACAACGGCTGATCGGTGCGAGCCTCGGCTAGTCGGTGCGAACCAGAACTCTATGATACTCTGTAGCGCGCATGACAATTGGCTAAAAAATAGCTTCCTGTAGATTACAGTTTGTTCTACTGAAACACAATTTATCAATATGGTCTTTTTTTCTTTTTTTTTGGAGTACCAATTTTTCACACACGCGACACTTTTTCGGAACGAGAAATGAATGATTAATTTGGGAGCAATTTGGGAAAGAAAAACTATTTTTCTGATTTCACGACAACTATGCAAAGTTTCATCGAGCCGTTTTGATGATAGATTTTGGGAGAGAAAAATCAGTGGGGAGCGAAATTGGAGTCCATTAGAAATTATTTTTTTTCGCCAGTAAAAAAAAATGGCTAAAAATGGTCTTTTCATTCCAAGGGGTGCCATTTTGCCCCAACGCTTCGATCCTTTCAACTGTTTAGCCGGTTCGCCTCTGAACGAAAAGCTGAACGGGGCCATATTCCCCACACTTACTTTTTTTTTGAGCACCAATTTTTCATACACGCGATACTTTTTCGGAGCGAAAAATGAATAGGGGAAAAGTGGTGAATATGGCCCACCTCGATTAACACGTAAATCAATGATATATGGACCGGGCCATATTCCCCACTTTTACCCTAATTAATTTGGGATCAATTTGGGAAAGTAAAATTATTTTCCCAGGATTTCACGGCAAATATGCAAACATTCATCGAGCCGTTTTGACGATAGATTTTGGGAGAGAACAATCAATAGGGAGCGACATTGGAGTCCTTCATTGGAAATTTGTTTCTTTCGCCAGTAAAAAAAATGGCTAAAAATGGTATTTTCTTTCCAAGAGGTGCCATTTTGCCCCGACGCTTCGATCCTTTCAATTGTTTAGCCTCTGAACGATGAGCTGAACGAGGCCATATTCCCCGCACTTACCCTACACTCTAATCTACATCTCTATCCCATGTATCAACCGGCGTTCTCGTTGCTCGCCAACTCGGTCGCACTTAGCAACTCCGCAGTACATTCTCGCCCACGCTCCCTCGGGCTGTTCGTCGATGTCGGACACGAGTTCTCGCCCGTGTCACCCGTTCCGTCCGCCGCCGCATCGGCCACCGCGAGACGCGTAATCCCCAACGTTCGCTGAGCTCCTCGTCATCCCGCCGAGCGGAAACTCCCCAGCTGTTGCCTCGTCTTCGTCCCATCCTCGCCGGGACATCAATTATTACGTGCCGATTCTCGACTTCTCCGAGGAAAGCTGCTCGGTTCGCTCTCGCTAATCTACGCTCACAATATTTCCTTCCAGTAATCTCGCCCCGTCGTTGCCCTTTCCCTCGTAATCGTCGCAATTTCTTGCTTCGCCCCCCGCGCTCTTCTCACGTTCGCAACTGGCCGTACGCTATCCGCGCCGAGCAAAATGCAATCTTCCAACGGTGGAAAATCGTCTCGAGTACATAAGCTCGAGAAGCTCGTGGAAGCGTGCAACGATGATGTGAGAAACTTCCGAAGTGGATGAGGCATCAAGCCTCATCGCGACGTGCAACGACCGTGTACGCTGGATTACAACGCAGTCTCTTTCCTGCGGAAAGTTCTTTTTCTTTTAACTCATGTTTTTTTTTTTTTTTTTTTTTTTTTTTTTTTTTTTTTTTTTTTTTTTTTTTTTT
>JAPYZD010001653.1:0-20731 GCA_030522725.1 Ichneumoninae sp. B BG-2022a
GCCTTGCAAACGGCACCGAAGGTTTGGACTTTGGAAGCTCTCTGGGGGAATTCAAAAGGATGGCAAGCAGACTAGTGCTGAACTATCTATAGAGACGCATGGTCAGACGTTGAGTAATGTGATATTGTTATATTGTGCCATACTGGGCATGGGCTATACCAAACATGTAAATTTTCTAAAATACTTATTTGTCAAAATAAACAGGCTATATTTTATCTTTTGTAAAAGGGTTGAACCCGTTGATAAATAAATAAATTAATAATAATAATAATAATAATAATAATAATAAAACCATGGGAAATAATTGCTTCGGAATCCGGACCAAAGATTCCGCGAACCAGAACCGTAGGCGCGGGGCGCAAAATAGTAACAAAAATAATAATAACAAGTTTGAGCATGACAACTTGTAAACTAAAAAGGACATATTACGCAGATAATTATTACGCAATTATATCTGCTTATGCAATTAGCTTAAAAAGTTGTTAATGACATGGGAAATAAAAGGACAGATTTGTACATTCAAACCTCGACAAACGAGTTCGTCAATTGTCTAACACAATTACTTTTACGAAATTTCGCATTCCGATTTTACAAAATTATTTCTTAATGTGTAGTAAAAATAATAATAATGGGCCGAAGAAATTCTTTGGAAAATAATTGCATCGGAATCCGAATCAAAACATATCCGTGAACCAGAAACGAACGCGACGCATGAAAAAATAAAATAAAATAAAATAAATAATAATAATTCGCCGAAGAAGAGGAATAAGAAAACCATGAAAAAGCTTTGAGAAATAATTCCACCCGGATCCGGACCAGAGCATATCCGCGAACCAGAACCGAACGCGCCGGATGAAAAAAAAAAAAAAAAAAAAAAAATTACAGAAAGAATAATAATTATTCGCCGAAGAAGAGAAAGATGAGGAAGGCGGGGGTGGATACTGAAAGGTTTGAGCCTCCTCGACGTTTTAACAAACACACGGGGGCCGAGAGAGTCGGGTAGCCTATCCCGCGCGCGAGCGATTCCGATGGGGCCCCAGAGCGGATAATTATTTTCGCGGACGGGGCCCCGATTACTCGCGTCTTCATTTACTCCTCGGGAGTGTGCACGCTGCGGAGCTCTGATCCCGCTTGTTGTTCAGCGTCCGGGCGATTTTTCGCTCGACCGGCGCGTCCGCCTTTTCGGGCGCCTCGGGGTCTCGGTACGGTCGAGGAGCGCAAACCGGGGGGGGCGTGGTACCGGTCAGTGTTTTAAATCACCTTCACCCCGAGCGTATGTGCTCAGCGAGCCACCTTTCTCGTATCTGCAGCCATATACCTACTGATTCCTTCTGACTCGGATGCCTCGTTCGCTTCCCCCCCCCTGCCTCTCGGGCTCCCATCACACCCACGCCGACGCAGAACTACCTGTGGCGGAGCGAAAGGAAGCGAAACGAATCGCGAGAAATGCGCCGGGCCTGCTGGTACCATCGGTACCGGAAATGCAAACCAAATAAACTTGGCCAATGAGCCTCTGAGGATTTAGGGTCGAAGCCTGATGGTTCTCCGGACGCGTCTCGGGGATCGATGGATCGTGACCCTGAAGAAAGCTGCACGAGACTAAATTTCGTCAAGTTACCACTTTAACTTGGGGAACCACTCGTAGAATTAAATTCTACGAGCAAACAATTTTTGTAGGAACAACCAAATAACACCTTCAACGCACTTTGGTGAATCCAACAATTCCTTTTGCTCAGTGTATGAGTACTAAATTTTTAAAGTTTTTTATACAAACTTTTACGCATCTATTGACAGTTGTCTGTATTACAGTAAATGCCATTGACCTAGAAAAATATTAATTGTAATGGATTTGTAACAATATTAACTGCTTATTAATCGGTACCGGAAATGCAAACCAAATAAACTTGGCCAATGAGCCTTTGAGGATTTAAGGTCGAAGCCTGATAGTTTGCCAGATGCGTTTTTAGCATCGATGGATCTGGGTCAGAAGGCTGTGTCAACGATGACAGTGATATGTCCGTTCACTTCTCCTTTCCTCTTAATTTGGTTGGAGCGCTTTACACTAGTCAAATGAGTGCTACATTTTTTAATGTAACGTGCTAGTCGTTTATACAAACTTTTACACATCTATCGATTATAGTGGATTATAGTGGATGGGCATTGCCCCAAATGCCCTTGACCTAGAAAAACATGAATTGCAATGGATTTGCAAAAATATTAACGAGTTATTAATCGGTACCGGAAGCGCAAACTATATAAATATGACCAATGAGCCTTTGAGGAATTAGGTTCAAAAAACGCATCCAGGTAGAAGTCCTAGATGCACTTTTGGCATCGATAGATTGAGGTCAAGAGTAACGCCACTTCAATTCCGTTTTCCTCGGAACTCCGGCTCTGAGCGCCTCAACAAAACTACCCGCAAGAACCGGAAACTATCGCAAGAAACCGGAAGTGCAAACGAACCAAATCTGCCCAATCAGCCTCCCGACATTTAGGGTCGAACAAACACTGGCGAATGCACTCGTTAGCGTTGATGGATTCAGGTCAGGAGGCTGTCAATGAAGACGATGACGTTACAGCCCTTCCGGGAAGAGCGCTTCATGGGCAGTAGGTGGGCTCTTCATCTTCGCTACTCTCGCATCGCGGCGCGATCGTGGCTGCACCGGTCGCGCCTCTGCAAGCACATCAGTGAGTTATCCACGTGAGAGAGTTGATGACGGTGCACCCGGAGGAGAGAACGGGCTTCCTCGAACGTCGTTGGCGATGATGCTAGCCGTGGCGAGAGAAAAGAAGAGGAGAGCCTTGGCGAGCAGAAAACCAATATGAAATTACCCTCGCGCGAGCAAGCGCCAAATTGCAGGTAATAAAGTAGGCCGATAAACAAATGAAGGAGCGCGCGAGAGCGGGCCCCCGGTCAGGGGAAGGGGGGGAGAAGCGCTAGGAGTAAACGGCATCGGCTTCGCTACGTTTACTTGCCCGGAGGAAGCGAAGACAGAAGAGGAAGAAAAAGAAGAGGAAGACGAGGAGGATGAAGTGGAGAAAGAATCGGCGAGAGGAGAGAACGATAATGGCCGAAGCATCGAACCGGGGTAAAACAAACTTAAGGTGGCCGGTACCACGTGTCGAAAGGGGGTTACGACTTTACTTACGCCGTTGCCAATTCAACCGCGCCGTCGCCCCCCCGCGTCGGGAACCCCCTCGAGGGGTCAAGTTCTCTCTGCGCAGCAATTTCTTCAAGGGGAGCGGAAGATACAGAAGTAGTGATGTGAGTCGGTAAATAACCGGTTAATTAACCGCGGCTGCTAACGTATTTTTTGCACGATCGAACCCGGCGAAAATTGCTGCACTGAGGAAAAATAACAGTAAAAGTAACAGTACTGACTTTATACCATAAAAAATAGTTCCCAGGGGGGAACGTTTACATTTTACAGTTACGACAGTGACAAAAAATCATGGTTGCAACAATAATTATAATGTAACCAATTGAATATGTACTATCAAAAACTATTGGTATAGACGTTCCCCCTGGGAACTATTGATATAGTAGAAAATACTATACTTTTTCTCAGTGTGTCTTACGCTGTCTCCGCTTCAATCACGCATCCTTACTCTACACCCTAAAAATGCATCTTGTTTTTTTAACCCGTTCGTCCCCATAAGATCGTCATTGCAAACAGTGCAAACGCTATGTTTAAAGTTCTAAGCCCTAATACCTTCTAAGAGATAAAAATTGTTTAATAGTCATCGGGAACATTTTATCGAAGAAATAAAGCGTCTATTAAATGATTCGCAATAACGTAGACATTCCATCAAATTTAAATGAAAAGTTGCGTGCACCTGTCATTAAATAACCGGTTCTTTTACTGATAAAAAATTACCGATAAAAATGGTTACGAACGTTATTAACCGGCAAATTCACAACACTAACAGTAAGTACGAGGGTATTTAAACGGCTCGACTGATAAGCCCACGAATCTCACCTTATCAGTCTTCGGCTTATCAGATCCACGATAAGCCCCCGAATGCAAAAGAACTTCGGGACCGCCGAGCTGGACCTTTCGCCGCAACGCTCCTCCGCCCCTCCAGGGAAGATCGAAGGGGGGGCAATATGGTCCCCGGTAATCCGTTAATTAATTAACCGTTAGAGGCTGATCGGCACGCGATGCGTGCAACGGGGGACCATTCTGCTTGAAATCGGTAGAGGGGCTGCTCGGTGGTCGCGCACACCGGCGGACACGGCAGCAGCGCAGGAGCTGCAGCAGGGAGCACCAGTGGTCAGCGGTTTTGACGCGCTCAGGTGGAACCAAGATGGCCGACAGCGCGGCCCCCCGAGGCATCATCGCGGTGGGGGTAATGACGCTCATCACCCGACAGTGTTTTGCTATACCAACATCGAGCGAGCTCCTCGCTTCTTTTGCCGTTCGCGTTTAACGCTCGCGAGGGAGGGAGCGAGACGACCCGAGCGGAGATCTCATTCGCGATAGGGGGGGGGGGGGGCGCCCCTTCGTGCCCTCTCGTACCCTTCTCTTGGCTCCTCGCTTCTTCCTCGCCACTTTACAACCTCCTACTCGGTAGGTTCTTCTCCTCTCGGCCGCGACCAGGGAGATCCACGTACTGGGTACTTACACTGATGAGTACGTGAGTACAGCGCGTAACAGACCGTGCGTCGCGACCACGATGCATTCGAGAACGCACTTGAAACTCGCGACTGGCAAGACCGATGATTGGTTCCGAGTTTCCTGGTGATGGGGACACTTGTGAAGTTTCCCGGTAGGAATTTTCAAGCGTTACATCGGGGCCTGACGGAGCCCTGGCTAGGACCCGACTAGCCTCTCTCAGGGTTTTATGTAAGGCTATTAAATTCCTGCTAGAAGCATCCTGGTTTGCCCAAGCGGAGACCGCAGAAGCACGGTAAACATTTTCAAGCGTTACATCGGGGCCTGACGGGCCCTGGCTGGAACCCGACTAGCTTCTGTCAGGGTTTTATGTAACGCTATTAAATTCTTGCTGGAAGCATCCCGGTTTGCCCGAGCGGGGACCGCAGAACATCGGGGCTTGACGGGGACCTGGCTAGAACCCGAATAGGCTTTGTGTAACGCTATTAAATTGCTGCCAGAGGAATTCTTGTCTGCTCGTGAGGGGTCCCGAGAACCCCGGTAGAAATTTTTAAGCGTTACATATCAGGCCTTGAGTGGGCCTTGTCAGGGCCTGATGTAACGCGCTAACAATCCTACCACGGAAAGGACTCAAGTAAACGCAACACGGTAATGATGTCCACCCATGCGGAGGCCCACAGGACTGTGGTAGAAATCGTAGAGCGTTACGTATCGGGATCCGACTAGGCCTTGACACGGCCCGATTTGACGCCGAAAAAAATTCTCCCAGGCAATGTGTATGACTGGTTCTGATATCGGCTAATGAAAGCCGTGCGCGCGATGCGATCATGTTGATTTACAAAGTTGCGTATCTCTTTGCGAATCCGGATAAACCTCGTGCGACTCCGTCGCTACAACAAGTCCTGAAACCGCAGCCCAACCTCCGCACGGGCAAAAAATCCGCGGGCAGACTCGGTAAGCTACTTTACAAGCCGCTTGTAACGGGCCGGGAAACCCGGAGCATCAAGGTATTAATGCGAGTGAGCCGCCTTACGCGCAATTAATTAACCGATAAATTTTCACCCTCCGCTCTCCGAGGCCCCGGGAAAGCCAGACATAATATTTCTACCGATGACGGGACATGAAAATACATCTAAAAAAACAAAAAAATGTATTGGAGTCGGAAACAAGTTTTAGGCCTCCGCGCTATCCTCTGGACCGTCACAGCGGAAAAAGATACCAAGTACCTTCCTTCTTCGAACCCCCCCCCCCCTCCTCCCTCCGACCCGAGAGTCAGCACGTCGATGACATTTATCAGGATGAAGCCATCGAAGCTACACGCGAAGAAATGGTTTATTACATTTAAATAAATCAATGCATTAGAATTATTTTTATTGAAATGGAATGTTTTTTTGTTTGTGCGAAAGAAATTTTTTTTTATGGGCACCTGTGAGAGTTACTTCATTCGACCACATAATTTTATTTGCCGGTAGCTGTGTACGCAAAAACAACTTCTTTAAATATCGACTAATCACAATATTCAAAATCAAAAATGTAAGTAATCATTTCTTCCGATCAATTTAGCGCTAGATGTCTGTTATAATAACGTATGATTTATTTGATTTTCGTCGGAAAACTAAAAAAACCAGATTTGGAGAAATTTTTTTTTCAATTAAAAAAATTGTTACTATAAATAAATAATGCATTTGCTTTAACTACAACATCGCCTTAGATACAAATAAGTACACTATGTATATAATAAATATGTAGTTAAATAAAAAATTTAAATTTCCCTAAAACAAAAAAAAAGACAGAGGTGGAGAGATATGGAGACATTTTTTTTCTTTTTCATTTAAAAACATAGTCACTACAAATAAATAACGCATTTGTTTCAACTACGACATTAGATACAAATAAGTACACTAATATATATCAAAAAAATAATTTATTTGCCCAAAATAAATTTCATCAGTTATAAAAAAAATCTTTTCTCCGGGTGAACCTCGTTGCAGCATTACGTCCTATTATAATTACATCGCCAGCTCCCGGGCCTCGCATGCGGTCCGGCGAAGGTGTCGCGGACGCTGGGCGCTCCCGCGATCCGTCTCGTGACCGTTCCCGACGGATTCCCCGGCGGGACCTTCCAGGATGTACGAAAAGCCCGAAAGAGCCGAGAATCGCTGAGCGGATGATGCACGAGGTGTGTTTAGGGCGCGCGATGGTGACGCGCCGAACGGCGGGTCGGGCGCGACGGGAGCCGCGTGCGTTTCGATCGGACGGGAGTCCGATCGGGAGTCCTCGGACTCGTTTCTTCATCTTTCTTATTATCGCGCCCTCCGTCTCGCTCCGTCGCCGGAAAGGAGGACGAAACGGTGGAGGCGAGACGCGCGTTCGTGTATGGGTGGGTCGCACACATCCGCGGGGTTTCCTCCTCGTCCCGCTCCGTGCCGTCCTAACAAGAGCCGGGATAGAGCCGTCAGAGCCCCGGGAGGGCATCGGGCTCCTCGCGCGGACTCCCCGCTGTTCGCCATCTTGGCTTTTATTAACGAGAAAGGAGTCGCGATCCCAGCGGCAGCAGCGCCGGCAGCGACTCCGGCAACGGCAGCCGGTGATCGAGGATCAAACGTTCCTCGCGAGAAAGATACAGATAGGATTCTCTATAGTGGGGAAATAAAATAAAAGATATATTTAAAAAATTTTATACAGAAGGGTTTAAGTATGAGTCAAGTGGGCAAGTGCGAGACAGAGCCGGTGTCCTCGAGTCTGCGAGATCGAATTCATTAAGGAATGACCGGGAGTGCGAGGCTTGGCGGAGGACAATGTTGCTGGATTCCTGGTAGAGTCGGCGAAGCGTTACATCGGGGCCTGGTAGGGACCTTGGCGGGGATGAGTCGTTACAAAGTTTCTGCGTTGATGGGCACTCGTAGGGATGAAGTGAGAGATTGTTTCGGAGATTCGGGCGTTATGATTCCCGTATTTGGAGCGTTACAGTGGGGGCTGCTCGGAGCCTTAACAGGGACGTAATGCTACAATATTTCTGCCGAAATATAAGCAAGATATTGATATGGGAGTCGTAGGGTTGAAAGAAGAAATTATTTCGGAGTTTCGAGCGATCTGGCTCTTCTATTTGAAGCGTTACAGCGAGGTCTGGTTAGGGCCTTACCAGGGACGTAATGTTACAATGTTTCTACCGAAATATAAACAAGATATTGATATGGGAGTCGTAGGGTTGAAAGAAAAAATTATTTCGGTGTTTCGGGTGATTTGGTTCTCGTATTTGGAGCGTTACCTCGGGATCTGGTTGGAACCTCACCGGGGACGTAACGCTCCAACGTTTCTACCGAAGTATGAACAAGATATTGATATATGAGTCACAGGCTGGAAAGAAGAAATGATTTCGGAGTTTCGCGCGTTCTGACACTCGTACTTGAAGCGTTACATCGAGGTCTGGTCGGAACCTCACTAGGGACGCAACGCTCTAAAGTTTCTACCGAAGTACGAACAAGATATTGATATGTGAGTCGCAGGCTTGAAAGAAGAAATGATTGCGGAGTTTCACGCGTTCTGACACTCGTATTCGAAGCGTTACAACGAGACCTGGTCGGGACCGCACCAGTGACGTAACGCTCCAACATTCCTACCAAAGTACGAGCAAGACATTGATACGTGACTCATAGGAGTGAAATAAAAATTTATTTCAGAGTTCCGAGCATTCCAACTCTCATGTTTCTAGCGTTACATCGGGCTCTGGTCGGGCCCTCACCAGTGACTTAACGCTCCACACTTTCCACCCCGCTACAACAATGACACGATCATCTCAGCTCCGCGTAGCTCCATGCATTCCGCCTCTCGCATTCGGTACCCGGAAGACTCCGAACGCTGCGCCGACTCTTGTACCGAACAAAGTTCCCTGCCCGGAGGTTCTTCGTCCGCACAGAGTCGTCAATTCTCCCGTCTCTCCGCGATAGTTACTCGGAACATTATACCCCATAATCGATATCGCCCCGGTCTCTCCTCGATGTCGTTCCCCACAAAAAAAAAAAAAAAAAAAAAAAAAATCTCGCTCGATCCCCGCCGGATCTCAGTCGCAGATGTACCGCGGTACTTACCCTACGTCACACACGCTCACCATACGCCGTACCTACGTCCCGATAATAGCGCTCTCGCACCGTTACACTCTATCTCTACGCTCGCTCTCGAGGATGCTGCCGTGCGTGGGCGTCGTACGAGGCGTCGCTTTAACGTTCCGCATAAATTCCAGCGCTCCGTAGCCGCGAGAGGGAGGACGTCGGATGAAATCGGACGGCGAACGAGCGGCGCTTCTCCAATTTCCCCGCAGTAAACGTCAAGCCAATAAGAATCGTCCGGTCGAGGGGCCAAAGCTCCGGCGATCTCCGGACGCGTCCCCGTTCGCCCGCTCGGCGAAGCTCTCGGATAATCCGCGAGGTCTCTCATTTATCCCGGGCCGACGCCGAACCGGACCCGGCCCGGAGCCGGTCGGGCGCGGGGCGCGACCGGAGGCGAAAAGCTGCACCGCGCGTGAGACCGGGGCGAGAACGACCGAGAGCTCCTCCACCGGAGACTCCGGGCGGAGGCGCATACAGACATTCGCCGATCCCCCCCTTAATAAAACGGCTCGTATTTTAAGATCCGTAATATTAACATAATACCTCGTATACGCCCTATAATTGCGACCTAATGCCCGACGTCGTAGCCCAGCACGTGTGGACGGGACTTAATGGGCCACCATAAGCACACCACGGGATAAATAAATAATCAGATTCATTGTGCCGCGGCTCGCGATCCGCGGACTCGCTGAGTCCTTCCTTCTCGCAGCGATAGCGAGGCTGATCCTCTCTACGCGCCGTGAAACCCGCGAAGCTTCGACCAGAAACGCATTTATCTTGGCTCTCTGACACTGTGTTTATTAAAAATAATGACTCGAGCGCCTCCTCGTCGTCCCCCCTCCCCCCCCCGTAAGCGGACGAGGGGGGGGGGGGGGGTTGGGGCTCGTCCGCTTACGAACAACTTCTCTCGCGCGGTGCATCGCGGCCCTTGCAGCTCCACACCTCGTCTCCCGGGCGCGCACATGCGTCTCTACGGGGAAGGCTCTCTGAGTCTCGTTCTTATCTTCATCTGCCGACGAAGCCCGCTTCGAGGGGCTTCGGGAGATACTCCGACGGTTTCTGACTCGAATTATCATTCGATTTGCAAGGTAGTGGATATCGTGAAGGTAGACTGAGAGACCTTTTTTCGAGCCGCGAAGAGTTTGACGAGGCCTTGTCGGGCTTTGAGGGATGTTGCGCTGAAAAATTGTATTGTAAATAGGGAGACATTTTAGAGCGTTGCTGTGGTGGCTCGTGAGGCCTTCTCAGGGCCTGACCTTACGCTAAATAAATGGTATGGTGGGAAATGGAGTAAAATTTTCGGGCGTTACATTCCCAAACAAATTTTAGGGCGTTGCATCGCCGTAAAATTATATTCGGAATTATATTCGGCTAAATACGGTGAAATTTTAAAGTGTTACATCGGCGGCGGACGAGGCCTTGTCATGACCTGAACGTACGCGAAAAAGTAATCTATCAGGGTAAATAGGGTGAAATTTTAGAGTGTTACAATAGAGTCAGGCCTTGTCAGAGCCTGAGATGTTACACCAACAATTCTATTCGGCTAAATAGGACCGAATTTTAGGGCCTTCCATCTTCGCCTGATGAGGCTTTCTCAGAGCTGGACTGTACGCTAAAAAAATGCTATCAGGGTAAATAGGTTGGAATTTTAGAGCATTACATCGGCGCCTAACAAAGCCTTATTAGGCCTGATGTTATGTTAAAATTATGCTATTAGGGTAAATAGAGTGAAATTTTAGAGCGTTTTGCATCGGCACCCAACAAAGCCTTATCCGGACTGATTATATGCTAAAATTATGCTATCAGGGTAAATAGAGTGAATTTTAGACCATTACATCGACGCCTGACGGGACGTCTACAGGTCCTGACCTTACGCAAATTATTGCTATCAGGATAAATAGGGTAAAATTTTAAAGCGTTGCATCGGCGCCTAATAAAGCATTATTACGGCCTGATGTTATGCTACAACAATGCTATCATGTTAAATAGAGTGACATTTTAGAGCATTACATCGACGCCTGAGGGGCCTTTTCAAGACCTGACCTTACGCAAAAAATTGCTATCACGATAAATACGGTGAAATTTTAAAGCGTTGCATCGGCGCCTGACGAGACCCTGTCACTGCCGATGTAACGCTAAAAACAGATTCTCCGAGCACAAACCAGAGCAAAATTGTCGAGCATCACATCGAACCCCCACGAAACTCCGATCAGGTTTTACCAGTCTCTTATCGTATCCTCATGTAACGCTAAACCCAAAAACCACCACAGTCCCTCCATCGAAATAGCGAAAACCATCGTCCCGACGACTCTCCCAACCCCAGGCGACTTTCCTTCGACCCCCTGCGGCGACCCGACCTCCATACGTTCCCCGTCGGATCACAGGTGGCGATAGACTTGTAACACGTTTCCCAAAAAAAAAAAAAAAATTCAGACCCTCAGCTTAATTATCTCCCTCCTACATTTGAAGACTAGTGGAAGCGCCCTTTTAATTTTTCTCATCTCCGTTCCCAGCTTTCCAAGGAAGGTCTAACTCTCTTCATCAACATTCCACCGGACGCAACGCCAGATCGGAAATCTCTCCGTCGCACCAGCCAGCGAATGCCGGTCCGAAAAGCGAGGAAAAGGAAAAACACGACCCTCTATCGTCGATCTATCCGCGGGCCCAGAACGGATGAGAAGCCTCTAAATCATCCCCGTGGACGTCCCCGACTACCCAAACCGTTAAGTTCCGAAAACAAAAGGTAATTTGTTCGCCGAACACGTATCTGCACCGGTCGCGATACGGAAAGAGGCGATGCATGAGGGACCGACGGGGAGGAAGACGACTCGCACACTGAAAAAAATTTACTTGCGGGCTGCCAAAGAAAAAAATTGTTATTTCGATTCTACTTTCAATTCTTACAATTCCATATAATATTGAAGCAACGACGCTAACGCCCAGAAAAAAATTCATTTGACGGCGACCGTTTATTTGGTTTCAGTAAAATATTTATTTAAATTAAGTAAATGGTTACTTAGATGAAATAAAAATTTAATTAAATCAAATAAATATTTTACTTAAACCAAATAAACTGTGGCCGCCAAATAAATTATTTTTCTGCGTGAAGATTGTCAAGGTGACGTGTTATCGTTTCAATTCCGTATGGAATCGTTAGAATTAAAAGTAGAATTGAAATAATAATTTTTTTTCTTTGGCAGCCCGCAATCAAATTTTTTTGAGTCAAAATTTACTTGAGTCAATGATATTTTTTTTTCAGTGCAGCATCCCCGCGATGGACCAACATCGCGAGATCTCCCCCGGGATACGAAACGGTCCCCGAACGCGCTCATCGCTTGTTTTCTGGACGAGAAAGCTCTCTCCTCTGTCGCCTCGCATGGAAGACGCGTAGAGGAGATCGGGCAGATTCTCTTCGCCTCCCGGTGAAGAGGAGGAGAGAGCAGAGCTCTCTCCTCCGGTGCCTCCGACGTGCCAACGGATTCCTAGAAACGTATCTCCTCGGAGACATCTGTGGATGCTGCGACGGGAACGGGACGGCGAGGGAGGCGAGTGTGTCCATCGGTCCGTCCGTGTACGTGTGTCCCGGGCTGCTCGCGGCTGTCCAGCCTTTCCCAACGTAGAGGCTGAGGACCGGGGATCATATCTCTCGGCATCGTTGACCCTACGCGGCTCTCCGGCACGTTTCTTTCGACCAGGGACTATGAGGTACCGATTTTTGGATGGTTAGGAGCGTCGCCGGATTCCGCCGGTTATTAATTGGGGAGGAACACAGTTTTTGGGACGATAAGTGCAGTGTATTGATTGATTGTAAATTCGATGTACTGGAAATTGAAATTTGCTTACGTCAGTTACATTGATTGAAGATTTATGTACTTTTGTTGAAAAATGAAAATACGAGATATTAAAGTTACAAACGTTTTGCCTGAAATTTATAAAAATTCCATTAAAAATTCATATTTTTGTGTTTGAAATTTCGGAAATAGTTTATGTAAAATAGCTTCCAATACCGTTCATTAATTTTCAAACAAAATTTTTTTTGCAGTTTGAAAGCAATGTCAAGCTGATTTTTCGTCTCCTAAAGACATCGATTTTTTTTATGACGGGAGAAAATAACGAGAGAATCCAAATATACTAGTTTTCGGAGGCGGATTTTCGGCACGTCTCTATATTCAGACACTTTATGTTCCAATGTTTCGGACAATCATAGATTTCGAGAATTCTGATGTACGAACTCAACTACTTCATATTAAGTAAGAGAATTAATTTGCCATTTATTAATTAAATTAATGGAATTTTATATTTACACGAAGCTAACGTCCTAAAATTGCAAAGATTTTTAAAATTAAATTAATAAAAAAAAATTACTAATAACGGTGTAACTCGAGTAAACATGAAGGTATCGAGCTTAAATTTGGCACGGGAATGGAGTTGTTACTCCTGTACAATATATATTTCATATTAAATTTGGCAAAAATTGATCCAACCGTTGACTTTGTAGAATTTTGAAGATATTAAATTTTTTTTTAGGCCCGACACAAGTTTCTGAATAAGTCAGCTAGCAAAATGCAACAATAGACAATAATTTAGACTCAAACCCCGTACAACTTTTTTCCGTGCATAAAACAATGTTCATAGATCCGATTACGAGTATCAAATTGAATTTCCAATACCGAAATTCCTAATAAATCAATCCGCACAGGAGTGTCCGACGACTGGGCCATGTCCGAGCACTCGTACCGTTACCTCACGAATCGTCTCATAACATCCAGTCAAGAGAACCCAAAACCGCTCGATATCACACTCGATGTTTATTACAATCCTCCTCGACGATTCGGTTGTGTGTTAAAAAAAATTACAACTCCCTGATTAATGAATGAGCACAAATTGACGCGGGTATACGCGCCGCGCATGCGCGGCGGGGGGACGCGAGCGGAGACAAAAAAGATCAAGATTTCCTTAATGAATTCAGCCGTTCGGTGAGTTATTGAATATCTCGTGACTGAACGACGTCGACGGGGACGTACGAGGAGGATGATGGTCGTTGGATACACACACATGTCTCTATATCTATACACACATATGTACACATATCTCCGATGTGGGTTAATTGATTGCCGTTAGGCGCAGGTTACTCCGTGTCTCTCGCTCGATCCTCGGGCCCGATCGGCCCGCTGAACGTGCCGACTCCCACACACACACACACACACATACACACACATGTGTACGGGAGAGAAAGAAAATTAAGTTAATTTTTTTTTTTTTTTAGAAGAGACTCTGATGGGGCTGCGGGCACGGACGTACGCGACGAGTCGGGCTCGGCAGCAACGGAGTCGCTCGCGAGACGGACGGACGGACACGGCCAACAAATGGTCTTGCCAGTACAAGATCCTTATCTTAGGAGTGGTATATTTATGTGAAGCTCGCGTAGGTAATCTACCTACCGAGAAAACCAGGCTCGGGCCCCCTCGAACGCACGCTCTCTCGCTCGGTCGCCCCGGCGAACGAGAGAGGAAAGGAGAGAGCACCGGAGGAGAGCACGGGCATGCAATTCTTTGGGTCCGGGGGGCCCCCCCGAGCGGCTCTGGAGAACGCGCGCGCGCGCCTACGTTCTCGCACCGGGAGACACGGGCGAGCTCGTGCGATCTCGCGCGATCGGATTACCACCAGAGCACACCGGAGAGCAATGCGCGCGGCTCCGGCGCGTTTGGGTTCGGGGAAATTTGCGGCTCGTCACCGCACCGCCTCGTCGAGGGAATCGCTTTGATATGAAAAAAAAAATATATATATATGAAAATTTAACGAGCCGCTGGCCCCCGCTATACATTGTGTGTCGTCGCTGATCAATCTTGGGATCATGAAATCAAAACGAAACGAGAAAAGAAGTCGTGGAAATAAAGGTAAATGTGCAGTGAGAAAATATTTAATAGTTAAAGTAACGATAGTAACTTTTTGCCATGATAAATAGTTTTTGAGGGGAAGGTTTACATTTTGTAGTTACGACAATTAGAAACAATTGTGGTTGCGTATTTTGATGTATTTTTTACCGCTGAAAGCGATAAAAATATATATATGAAAATTTAACGAGCCGCTGGCAAACCCCGCTACACATTGTGTGTTGTCGCTGATCAATCTTGGGATCATGAAATAAAAAAGAAAAGAGAAAAGAAGTCGTGGAAATAAAGGTAAATGTGCAGTGAGAAAATATTTAATCGTAAAAGTAACGATAGTGACTTTTTGCCATGATGAATAGTTTTCGAGGGAAAGGTCTACATTGTGTAGTTACGACAATTAGAAACAATTGTGGTTGCGTGTTTTGACGCATTTTTTACCGGTGAAGGCGAACCCGTTGAGTTTTTTTGGGGTGAAGTACAGTGAGAGATTTTATGCATGGAAAATCTATTTTTGGGATTTAAGTGGAAAATGTTGGGTTGGGAGTTAAATAATTATCATATTCGTGATCAGCGAGAAATAATACGTGGAATGTAGACTTGAAATAAAAAAAAATCGGTTGAACAACGACTTTTCACTTTTTGAGCCACTTTTGGAAAAATGTCGATTTTCGTGATTTTCAAAGGTCGATATCTCGGCTCGCAATGGAGCTAGGAAAAATGCGGGGTGCCCATCGTGTTCTACAGAAAAAAATACGCAAGATAGGGCCGTATGCGAAGTTTTAAAATCGTTTAATCATCCCGTTCGAGGACGTTGAAAAACGTGAAAAATTGATTGGAAAAGGGTAAGCCTTGGAATTTTTGATGAAACATTTTTTGTCGGTACGAGAAGTTTTCGTCCCTTTCCGTATTCCAACGTATTTTTGTGCGCTGAGCATGAATCCGAAGGTCTTTTTCTGCGTAAGTGCAGCGAGCCATTTGTATCATCGATTTTACGCACCGAAAACAGTTTGCTCCAATCTAAAATCCCAATTTTTGGGATTAAAATCTAAAATCCCAATTTTTGAGAATAAAATCTAAAAGCCCAATTTTTTGGATTAAAAGCCAAAATCCCAATTTTTGAGATTAAAATCGAAAATCCCAATTTTTGGGATTGCAATCCAAAAACCCAATTTTTGAGATTAAAATCTAAAATCCCAACTCTTGGGATTAAAATCTGAAATCCCAATTTTAGGGATTAAAATCTAAAATCCCAAATTTCGGGATTAAAATCTAAAGTCCCAATTTTTGGGATTTTAGGGATTAAAATCTAAGATATAGGATCTGCCACAAAACAAACCTCACATTCGTGACGAAGTGTTCTCCAACCCACCAACCACCATAACCCACACAGAACGCCACAAAAAGGCCCTCGGGTGGGAGTAAGAAAGTGCAGAGAGATACTCTCCACTCCGCTAATTGAATGAACGGCTCGCCGGTGGGGGAGGAAGCCGGAGAGAGGGATGAGTAAAAAAGTGCGTCTCGAGAAAGACGTCTCACTCGGAGTGCGAGATCGGTGGGGATGAGAAGAGAGGAGAAATGCGCGCGGAGCGAGCGAAAGCCGCTGCATCGAGGATGCAGCGATGCAACAGAGACGCAGTTGACGCGGTGCAACGCGGGGGTGCGGGGAAGCGGATCCCCCGATCCGCTTCCCTCGCGCCCTCGCGCATGCATGGGAGAGCCTCGGCAGTTTCGACCCGACCCTTTTCTCCTCGAGGTAGGATCACAAGTGGTATAATCGTGATAAGCAGGTGATAGATGCCCTTTGGGGCCCCACCGGTCGGTCCTCAGCAACGGACAATGGCTATTTGTTTCTACCTCGTCCTCCGCCGTTCGGCTCTCCGCGCGGATGCTGCGGGATTCGTGCCAGCCCCGTCCGGTATGTCTTCCTCGCGGGGCCGAAACCCGAGGCCGGGGACCGGCGAGGGGGGGGGGGGTTTGGTACCGCGGGAGATCTCGTCGCGCGAGACCCGGTCTAAATCACATCGACAGATAATCACAACTTAATTTACCCCCCGCGGCCCCGACGGAATTGCCGGCGCTGGCCGGCCGCTGGCGCGATGCTGGGCCCACGGCTTATCCGAAGAGTCGAGTCACCTGGCCGAAGAGGTACGCGCCGGCGGGACTCTTCGGGGGAGAGAGGGGCGCTCCCAGCATCCCCCCCGCGCGCTACCGGAGGGCCTCATTCATTGTATGCAGATCGGGGATTCAACGTCCGGTCGCGAATAAATCGGCCCAGCGGAGCGCGTCCGCGCTCTCGCGGGGATAACGCGCACCTTTGCCGGATCGAAAGTCCCGTCGGCCGGGGCGTTGCGCTTTTTTTTTCTATCTCGAGGATCGGCAATTTGGAGCGGTAGGCAAATTAGTTATTTTTAATAGTTTAGAGATATGTTGTTATTTTTTTTATGTCAAAATAAATAAATGATTTTCGGGAATCTGAAAATCTGAAAAAATTGCGAGGAATGGAGTGTTGCGTATAAAATAGTAAAACGATAAGATACAATCGAGTAGTTTTTTATTCTAGTTTTTTTCACTGTTTTTGTTTAGAAAAATTAGAAATAAGAAAAGGTTATGTCGACCGACGCCGGCCCAGATCTAAAATGTTATATATGAAACGGGATTTTTTAGAATTTTTTCAGGTCTTTATATCGTGGTGATCATTCATTCATTTTTTGAACCATAAATAATGATACAAATTTTTTTTATAGTGAATGCCGCATGTATTACCCGGTGTAACTTACACCGGGCAACACCGGTAATATCAGACCTCAATTATTCCGTCTTCTTTCCCTTTTCTTCGGGTAAAATACATCGGGTATTTGACTTACAAGTCGGTCGGCCACTTTTACAATTACGGTTTCGTGGTGCATTCATCGACCGGCACCTGTCTGGAAGGCCGCCAATCGCAAAAAAAAAAATTAACGTTTACAAATAATAATAATAATAAATTATTATCATTCATAATTAATAATGAATCATTTGTTATTTTTACTGTATCAAAAGCAACTAATTTTTCGTTAAAATTATAATTATTGTATGAAAAATATATTTTTGCATTTTTTTTTCCCATAAGGCTATCGATGGCCAGCCGGTACAACATACAGCGCGCAACACCGGTGATGTCGGACCTCAATAAATTAATGTTACTTAAAAATCAGCCGGCGATCGCAAAAATAAAAATTTCATGAATTATTTAAAATAATAATAATAATAAATTATTATTATTACATAATTAATCATTAATAATTTTTCGTGAAATATATAATTATTGTATGAAAAAAATATCTTCGCTCATATATTTTTTTCCATAAGGCTATCGATGACCAGCCACTATACACGTGTATCCTCACGCTCATTTGAAGAGGCTAATTTAGATATCAGACCTCCAAAGCCCGCATGGATTACCCGGTATAAAATACAGCGCGCAACACCAATAACATCGGACCTCATAAATCAAATTAATTTAACTTAAAACTCAGCCGGCTATCACAAAAATAAAAAATTTAATAATTATTAAAAATAATAATAATAATAATAAAATATTATTATTACATAATTAATAATTAATAATATTTCGTGAAATGTATAATTATTGTATTAAAAAAAATATATCTTCGCTTATATATTTTTTTGTCCATAAAGCTATCGATGGCCAGCCACTATACACGTGTATCCTCGCGCTCATTTGAAGAGGCTAATTTAGATATCAGGCCTCCAAAGCCCGGATGGATTACCCGGTACAACACACACCGGGCAACGCCGGTACCATTCGGGCCTCAATTTTTTAAGTCTTCTTTCCCTTCTCCCGAGTTAAAATTAATTTGACTTAAAAGTCGGCCGGCCACTTTTATAATTACGGTTTCGTGGTGCATTCGTCGGCCGGCACTTGTCTCTCTCCCGGGCCGGCCAGTCGCATATGGAGAGCGTCGAGGAGCAGTGTGAGAATCAGAAGCGCGATGAGGCGCATACCTGCGCCTCCGCTCGACGGGCTTCGCGAGCGGGCACGATGAAGAGAGGAGCCGAGAGGAAGAAGCGCACGCACGGATGCGCCACGTTCGCGCCACAATGCCCCTTCGCTTATCCGCTCATTCGAGCGCCGCGATGATTAATGACCATCGGCGCTTGGCCGACTCGTTAATGACGCCGTGACTCGGCCAATACGCTAACTAGCCCCCTTTACAGTTTGAGGGACCGGACGCGCGAGACGAGGATCTCCTCGGCGTTGGTACACTGTGGCGCAAGAACGAGCAGAGGTGGGCGCGCACGCACGCACGAATGAACGGCACGCACGAATCATGAGTGATTTGCGCCCACGGCCACGAGGGAACGAGCATTCATTAGTCCCCGTTATACTTCCGTCTCGGACGGGATGTATCGCGATCGCGAGATTGTTAAAAACAACCGTGGTGGAGGTGTTTAGCAAGTTGGATCGGGGCCTCGTCGGGTCCTGATGTGAGGCTTCAAAATTCCTACCAGAATGTTGCGCAGAATGGCTCTAGAATATTGTGCAGAATGTTCCGCAGAATGTCTTGAGAATGTTGCGCAGAATGTCTTGAAAATCTTGCGCAGAATGTCTCGAGAGTGTTGCGAAGAATGTCTTGAGAATGTTGCGCAGAATGTCTTGAAAATGTTGCGCAGAATGTCTTGAGATTGTTGCGAAGAATGTCTTGAGAATGTTGCGCAGAATGTCTTGAAAATTTTGCGCAGAATGTCTTGAAAATGTTGCGCAGAATTCCTTCAGAATGTTACGCGGAATGTTTTCAGAATGTTGGGCAGAATGTTTTCAGAATGTTGGGCAGCATGTCTTCAGAATGTTACACAAAATGTTGTAAGAATGTTGGGCAGAATGTTTTCAGAATGTTGGGCAGAATGTTTTCAGAATGTTACGCAGAATGTTTTCAGAATGTTGGGCAAAATGTCTTCAGAATATTGCGCTGAATGTCTCCAGAATGGTGCGCAGAATGTCTCCGGAATGTTGCGCAGAATGTCTCCGGAATATTGCGCTGAATGTCTCCAGAATGGTGCGCAGAATGTCTCCGGAATGTTGCGCAGAATGTCTCCGGAATGTTGCGCAGAATGTCTCCAGAATGTTGCACAGAATATCTCTAAATGTTGCCGTCAATGTCTCCAGAATGTTAGGCAGAATGTCTTTAGAGTATTGCGCAGTATGACTCCAGAATGTTGCGCAGAATGTCTCCAGAATTTTGCCCAGATCGTCTCCAGAATATTGCGCAGAATCTCTCCAAAATGTCACGCACAATATCACCAGAATGTTGCGCAGAATGTCTCTAGAATATTGCGCAGAATGTATCCAGGATTTTGCACAGTTTGTCTCCAGAATGTTGTGCAGAATGTCTCCAGAATATTACGCAGAATATCTCTAGAATATCCCCAGAATGTCCTCAGAATGTTCCTAGAATGCCGCGCAGAAAGTCTGCAGAATCTTGCGCAAACCCGCATCGAGAATTTTCCCTTTGCAGCTAATACCGTCCATCCTACCGTCGGACCATCGATCGATCTTTGCCATATCTGGAGTCCATCCCCGATCCACGGTTCGATCGCCGAAGGATCGATCGATCGTTCCGCGGTCCTCGACCGTCCGTTCCGTTGATGACGCCTTTCCCGACCCCGCCCCTCATCAGGGTCGTTACTCACCCATTGACCGAGTTTCGATGGCCCATTCTCTCGCTTTCCTGTAAATTGAGAGCCCCTGATCGCGAGCGGAGAGCCAGCCATGACGACTCTATCGGGTGCTGTTGGCAACGGTCTTCCCCCTGCTCGTTTTCCCGTGCCAGAACGATCCCTCTCGGTGGGTTCAGCCCCACGTCTTCTCGCCGTGCACCGTACGGCTCTCACCCGCATCATCCCGACAACGCTCATACACACTCGGACCCGGCGATCTCTCGTACGGAGCGATTCTCGTTTACACGCGCACGCCAACCACCGAGAACCAACGCCGACTTTCAGAGTCGCATAAGGCGATATGTGGTGTGCATGTGTGTGCATGTGTGTGCATGTGTGTGCATGTGTGTGCATGTGTGTGCATGTGTGTGCATGTGTGTGCATGTGTGTGCATGTGTGT
>JAPYZD010001654.1:0-19507 GCA_030522725.1 Ichneumoninae sp. B BG-2022a
CTCGATTTTCTTTGAAATATCGATGCCCAAAGGATTGGCTTACGTAATACTCGGGTTTGAGGGAGCCACGGTGAGGTCATGACGTTCTTTGGCAGTCCCACTGGGAGCTCGTCCTTCTTAGCGATCTTCATCAGCACCCGAACTGGCGCAATGCGCTCGAAAGCCCTGTAGAACACCTCGATCGTCTCGACTGGGAATGATTCGATCTTCAGCATCGAACCGAATGAGAAATAGACGCAACCTTCTTTGCTGTCGTCCAGCCACTCTTTAACTTCCTGTCAAAATTATACGAAACATTCGGATTATCAGTATGATCTTCAATAGCTACTTTTCGAAAAACTTAGAACTCGATTTATCGAGCGAAAAGGTTGATGAATGAATTACGTTGTGATGATATTATTATTATTTTTATAATTACCGACGACAAATCTTGATCACCGTCGACCACGTGGAGTCCACCGACCTCCACGACCTCCGGTGTCATTGGTCTCACCCCATCGAAACTCGGATGGGTGTTCACCAATACCACGGCAACGTCATTGTACAGATCCCATATGCTCGGTAATTTGATACCAAAATGTTTTTCAACATCGACCACCTGAATTGGTACAAACTTCCAGTACTCCAGTTTCATATAAGTGGAGAGCAAAAAATTTTGTGTCCGCTCGAGAAAGCTCATTCGCTGATTAAATTCCGAAAAGCAGCTTGGCACGAATGCTGTATTGTGCGGATTTCCCAACGGTCGGTAAAGCCAATCGAACAATTTGGCCGTTACCACGCCGACGACGGGGACATTAAGGTGACGGCCGAGTGCTAGATAACAATCGGCCGCGAAAATCTAAAATAAATAAATAATTGCTACAATCAATAAATAATTGCTAAAATGAATAAATAATTGATAAAATCAATAAATAATTGATAAAATCAATAAATAATTCCTAAAATCAATAAATCAATAGTTGCAATAATTGCTAAAATGAATGCTTTAAGATGTAGCGCTGAATAGTCGTAACGTTATTTTTTTTTTTGTGCGAATATAAATTTGTCTTTTACACATTCCGGTAGTTAATTTAGGTACGGGCTGTACTGGTGTTTATTTCAATTATACAGCATCTATTTATAGAGAGATAAGCATTTAAGCGTGAAGACACCGCTATTCTGTAGATCCGTAGATATCCAACGCGTTAAGATTATGATAGTGATAAGAGAAGCTTATGAAACTGATACCTACGGGTCTATCTTCACGCATCAGTAATATTTTCTCGTGGACATCGGGTCACGAGGTCGCGAGTTCTTGACTATTCGGCTATCTGACACTTCGTGGAGACGAACACAAGTTAATGGACATTATAAAATTTTGAAACCTAGCAAACACTCAACATGAAAAATTGGGGAAAATGTTTTGATCTTTTTTTTTATAACTTTTACCTCAACGATGGCGACATCGTAGGGAGGATCTGTTGGAGGGTTTTCGATGATGTTCCGGATTTGCGGTACACCGAGATTATCGCAGACGTCTTTTCCCAACGACTGGAAAAAGTTTTTTAAGCTGATAGTCGTGTAACTTTGGGCTCCATCCAGAGTAAGATTGTTGACCGTAGGTGGAACAGTACCAACTAAACTGATGTCTCGGTAATTGGGCGGTGGGTTCTTCAGGGGAAAGTGACTCAGGACGTCGACCTGATGGCCCCGGGCGGCGAGACCTCTCAACAGGGTTTCCCCCATAACGAAATGACTCTTTGCATGGTTTGGAAAGATCGCGAGAATCCTCGAGGCATTACTTCCTCCCGTTATGACGAGAAGAGTCAATATTAACTTGTTGATCGAAGGAGTACACATTTTTCCCTAACGAACCTCACAAATACCGCGGTCCGATCAACGTAAACTTCACCCAAGTTCCACAGAAACTTCGTCGTTTATCTAACGTGGCACAATCTCACGCGTCGACACTATCGTGATCACTGCCCAAAACTACTGATACAATAGTTCCCACCCAACGGAGACAATTTCGAGTCGGGCCCAATCATAGGCTCGACAAGAGTCAAAGATTATCGAGTCCGTCCGATAGACGAGGTAAGTCTATCTCCTCATCGAATTTCGGCTGCGTGTTGATAAAAGTGAGGCAACACCAAGGGAAAACAAGCCCGTCAAATCGTGGACGCTATCTTCACTTCGACTTGAGAAAAATTACACTCGGGTATGAAACTGCTTCTCCGTTTACTACTACGAAATTTCCGGGATGCGCTCTAAGTTCGTTTGAGGTGTAAGTGTGGTGCACTTGTAAAAGGCACGCATCACTTACATCTCCATTTCGCCCATTTGCCAACTACCGTAGCGCCGAAAACTACTGATGCAAAAGTTCCTAGCTGACGGAGATAATCTCACGAATGTGTGGGATATAAATTCGCGCGGTAGTCTAGTAGTCAGCGTGTTCGTCGATAGAGTTAAGTATCGGGAGGTCGACGGTGCGACCCCGGGTTCTCGTAGTTTCGCCGAGAAGAAAAATACGGCCGGTCGAAGCTCTAGACATATACATCGGCTACTCGCGCCTTGATAATTCTAAGTGTAGATATCGGATGTATATAACTGTAGTCCGTGTTTACACTGTCGGTGAAACGCGTCGACGCTCGGACGGGAATCGAACCTGAGACCGGCTGTATCGACATATAGGTTTTCCGCTGTTTCCCTACGCTCATGGTTGAAATTCCATAGCAAATGCTGTACAGAGGGGAACGTCGACTTCGGTCGCGAGTGCACTGAGAAATAGGATAGTATTTCCTAATATAATGAATAGTTCCCAGGAAGAACGTCTGTATAGATAGTTTCTGATGGTGTATATTCAAATATTCAAATGGTTAAACTATAATTATGGTTGCAATAATCATTTATTGTCATCGCCGTAACTATAAAATATAGACGTTCCCCTTGGGAACTATTTTTTATGGTAAAAAGTCAGCATCGTTGCTTTTACTATGTCATTTTTTCTCAATCTGGGGATAGATGTGGCATGGACAAGGATGGGTGTGCATAAAGCGAAGTCGCTCTAGGGTGGAACAATATTTATTTTTTATGTGTACAGAGTTAGTCTCAATCATCAGCTGAACAAGAGTCAAAGATTGTCGAGTCTTTGTCCGATAAGAGAAGTAAATCGATTTCCTCATTGAATTTCCGCTGCGAGGTGATAAGCGTAAAGCAACACGAAATCTTCGACGCTATCTTCTCTTCTCCTTGAGAAGAATTAAACTCTTGTATGAAACTTTTTCTCCTGCCGCTTCTTCGAAGTTTCCGGACCACGCTGTAAGTTCGTTTGAGGTGTAAGTGTGGTGCCCTTGTAAAAGGCATGCGTCTCTTACATCTCCATTTCGCGCATTCGCCAAAATGCTGGTGCCCGAAACTTTGTACGTCTACCCGCACGTGATCTCGTCTCGTTTTAAAATAGGGATACGCGGTGGTAACCTTTGATACTCCATCATCCGAGCGAGAAAAGAGCGTCTCCGCTCCGTCCTCTTCTCGTCCGCGTGGAAACCCGGAGGAGCGGGAAGAAGAAGAAGAAGAAGAACGTTTTACGATCGGCTGGCTGGCTTGGATAAAATTTCGCTCGGCGTCAGCCAAGTTCCGGGGAAAATTCGTCGGTTCGAAAAGCTCTGACGAGAAAGCGGCTGGGCTGGTTGGCAGAGGATTGAAGAGAAGAGGCAAGGGAAAAGGTGAAGGTGGCGTGCCGCTATGGAACGGCGTGTTGGGAAATAAGGGGGGGGGGGGCGGTAGAACCGAGCACGGAGCCTCGACGGTTATTTGCCAAAGAAGCGGGAGAACCCGCGGTGGCGTCGGCGGAAAAGTAATGACGGAAAACGAGGATCGATCGGCGTATGCAGCAACCCGTTTCACCTACTCTTGCCATTTCGTTCCTTTGCTTTAGGCACCTTTGCTCTCGACAACTGTTCATACTTCAGAGGGCTTTTGGTGTTGGTACGTTCCTCCACCTGAACATCGGTTGTGCACGATAGCTAAAGTGGTTGACTGTTATCGTCTGCACTTCGCTGTTGAACCATCAAAGATCCCAAGCTTTTGCATCCTTCACAGTTAGACAGTGGGTATGACACACAGGCCCGGTGCTGGCCGAAGTTGGTAGAACGCTGGCCAACGCTGCGCCAATACCGGTCATGTGTGGCGCTGCAACTGAGGAATCGTCACCTACAGTAACTTCCAGCTTGGCCAACTGGGCAAAAGAAAGGTCAAGTTTGTGACAATTTCGATAAAGGTCTTTGGGTAATTTCTAAAATTGTACGAAGAATCTGTTTAATATAAAAACTAGGGTCTAAATATGAGCGCTATCGTCGGTAGGGTACGAACTGAGGAGGTGCGAGAACGAGAGGTGCCGGCTGAGAGATGAAGGAGGATGAGAAAAAAAAATACATAGAGGGGTGAGTTTAGGGTTGGGCGGAGGAGAAAACGGGGTGGGGACGCAGCGACGGGTGTTGCCATGACACCATAGAAGGCACCCTACAAGCGACAAACGATCTCTACCGTTCTCCCTCGGACTTTCTTTCGGCTTTGGCTCACTCACTTTCTCTGCAACGCGAAATTCAGCTGCTCACGCGTTTCCCGGGGATCTCCGGAGATCGGGCAACCCACCCTCTGGGGCCTCTGAAAGCAGCCTCGCGCACACGAGTTCCGTTTGCCTCTTTCCATCGCTCTCTCTCGTTTCCCGTGTACTCGATTCGGCTATGAGAACGCGAAGCACTCTTACAGGAATTACGTGACTACTGCCCGAGACAAGTCGGCTTCGGAAAAATCCTACGTAGCTTAGATGCAGATTAGGTGCACCCTGCCGGGGTGATAATCGAACCATCATTTATTCTACCGTTCATTGTTTCCCCAAACGGTTCGGTTCTTCGACTTTCTCGTTCGGCACGTTTTTCACCTTTTTGTGACCTTATTTCTGCGGAAAAAAAATTCGTCGTTCCATTCGGAATCAGAAAAATCCCTACGGTTCGCAAAAAGGTTCTTTGACGAAACTTTTATCGCTCGGCTGTTCAAGCTCGCATGTTTTATTTTTTTTCCACTGATCACGAATCGATCGCGTGTTTCACTGGGTCAGTCTTCATCATGAAAATCCAAAGTGAAAAAGCGAATATATACAAAGTACAAAAAATATTAGTCTCCCGGTTTAGCGTATACGAAGCATTAAGGAGTATTTGAGGGAAAATAAAACATTCTCGAAATGTATATGCGCTTCAATAAAAGTCAATAAGGATGCGATAAAGCGTAAAGGATGCGATAAAGCGACTGTGGGGATTCGATTAAAGAATGATAGGGCCGAAGAAAAGTTACAAATATAAATCGGGTACCTGGATACTCTTCTACAATATACCTGGATAAAAGAAGCTCAGCGTTTTATCACGCCATCTATTATATAAGGAATATATACTAAATTCCGCAGTTCCACCCCGAATCAGAAAATCCCTACGTTTCGCAAAATGGATCTTCGATCAAACTTTAATCCCTCGGTGGTTCAATTTTCTCCCACCGATCACGAATCGATCACATCTTACTGGTTCAATATTTATCATGAAAACCCGAAGTTCAACATCAAATATACAAAAATAAAACAAATATAATTTTCCCGGGAATCAGAAAATTCTTATCTTCCCCAAAATGGATATTTGATGAGATTTTTATCGCTCGGCTGTTGAAGCTCGCATCCATTAAATTTTTTCAATCTAATCACGAATCGATAATACATTTCACTGGTTAAATATTTGCAATGAAAATCCGAAGTGAAAAAACCCATTTATATAAGCACAAAAAATATTATTTTTCCGGTTTACCGTACGCGAAGCATTTCGGGGTGTTTGAGACAAAACGAAACATTCTCGAAGTGCGTATGGGCCGTAATAAAAGTCAATAAGGATGCGATAGAGCGCAAAGGCTACCGTAGGAATTCGAGTGAAGGATGAGAGAGTCGAAGAAAAGTTACAAATATGAATCATGTACCTGGATACTATTCCACGATATACCTGAGTAAAAAAGCTCGACGTTTTATCACGCGATCTATATAAGACGTCTTATCTCGCGATCCTTCGCGATTCATCTCCTGCCGTACCGGCTGTAAAACCCGCCTGGTATATAACGCAATTGAATGAATTTTCGCGTGCCAGAGGAAGCCCATAGTGTGTTGGAAAAGAAACGACCTGGGGAACTGGCGAAGGCGAAGAGGAAGAGAAATACATATAAGGATATAAGGGTTACAATAGATTTATCTCGTGCGCGGAGGCCGGGAGGGTTGTTGGGGTCGGATAGGAGAGGCGAACCTGCCTCCCCGCATCCGTGTATCGAAGGCAAACGCGAGCGAGCGAAAGCACTCGGGCCATTACGCTTTCCGGGTTGAGGAATAACCCGATGCGGAATCTCCGGATAGTCGGCCCGAGGGCTCTCGATTCGACAAAGATTCCTGGCGATCATCCAAGTCTTTGCCCGCATCCTTACGATTTTATTTTACTTTTCATTCTCTCTTCGTCCTTCCCCCTCCTACTCGGACACAGTCGGGACTCACGCTCGACGAATCAATCTTACATCCATCCAACAATTTGCGGACAAGAAAAATTTAATTAAATTTAAGTCAATACAATTTTTTTTCAATTCAATAAAAAAAAAAAAAACAAAATGCATTCCTCCGTAAAATAATTGTTATCCCGCCGCACAAAAGCGAGATGCAAAAAAACAGTAAATTCACCGTTCGCTTGTGTATCTCTCGGGGGGCCGAGAAGGAAAAAAAAGCTCTCGATCTTTTCTCCTTACAGTCTCGTTCTCTCGCGTCCGTGGGAAGACAAAACGCGGGTAGTTACAGAGGTAAAGGGAGGTTGCCGCCGAATGAAAAAGAGATTGTCATTACTCGGCGAGAGAGGACTGAGACAGAGGCTCCGGAGGCTGCGGAGGCAGCCGCGCGCGGTGTCGCGGCTCTTCGTCGTCTCGTTTCTTCGGGAGCGTTGTTGGGGGTTGTCGGAAGGGCAGGCGGGAGCAACCAAAGCAAGCGGCGGAGCCGGCCGGCGTGGCGGCTCTGCTCGCCGGTTTCCACGCATGTGCCGAAGACCAACCAATCCCCCCATCCTCCCCCGCTTCCCGCCACCCCCCACCCCTCCCCTGACGACTGCGAGACGGCAACGGGGTAATGGGAAGCTAGTAGCGGTATAGAGGGCCCCCTATCGATTTCTATATTTCGCATGCTCGTCGCAAGGCGTCGGTTGTCGCTATACACTGTGTTTTCTCTCGTTCGTGGAAGCGGAGCCCTCCGCTATCGCAAACGGCGCAGCCAACGCGCCGTCGCAAACGTGCTCTCGACGTCGTCGTCGTCCACGCTAACAGAGAGCCAGGAACACCACCAAAACACTTTCGCGTATCGTTGCAGCCAGTGGCGTATACCCTTTCAAGGTTAACCCACATTTCCGGCGTGCAGGTGCCTTCGCCCCCACCCCCCACCGCTTCCTAACGTGATATCTGCTTTTAGGCAGTGAGCCGTCGAAGATTCGAAGATATAAACAAAAGGGGGAGAAAAATAAACTTGAAAAAATTTGAAAAATCAAAACCGTAGATACGTGGTTGAAGGGGGCTTTTTCGTTCCAGTGACGTTGTCGCGCTCGGTGGTACGAACAGTGCGGGAAGACAATATAAACACGGGAAACGGGAGGAGAAAAATAAATACGGAAGATAAAGACGGCTTGGAAGTGATCGAGTGCTGTGGACAACGTCTACGAGGGACTGCTTTGCTGCTCAACGTCGGTGAATTTACTACACTTCTTTCGGTGAGTTTTTGTAAAATAAGATCTTTTATTTAGTTATTATTTGTTTTTTTTGAGAAAGTTTTTTTTTTATTCTTTGTGTCGATGGTAACGATGTGGGTGGATTTTTGGGGGATGTTTTTGCTGATAGCTGAAACGTGTTTAGAACCGATGACACACAGGGTCGGCGCTGTCTGACCACATCGAGTGCCGCACTACTCGATGGTTTAACTACTTGCAATGTTTCGATATATCGATATCATTTTTGGCACTTTTTTTTAATGATTTTTATTTATTGGTCATTTTTATTTTATGGTGTTTTTATAATTCTATATTGATACGAGACGTGATGAATATTTTTTTTACATTTTTTTTCTGGTCCATACGTTTTTTTTGTAATAATCATTTTCTGAAGAATTTATTGAACCGTATAATTGGAACACGTGCATTGACGGTCTCAAAAATTCGACTCTGTGAGCTCGCTAGGAGCGAAAGGGTTAAAATCACACGGTATGACGATCATAGGTGAATGTTTGCTTTGAGCAACGCTAAAAAGGCCTTTGAAGACCGTTGCAATACCGATCTTTTCAATCTCGGGCTCTGCGTACATTTTCATCGTTAATGCAGTATGTTGATAAATTACACGCAGGCGCAGGAAATACCGCACGTTACGGATAGTTTGGAAAATCCTTCGGTAATAGATACTCGTAACCAAAAAGTTTTAAAACCACGAAGCTAATTGGCCACTCGAAACTAATTGGATTGAGTAATTGGTTATCGGTCGGTTTTTTTTTTAAAGTGCATAATTTCTATTAAAAACATGATCGATGGTATCGCGCGGAAGTGCTCGATCAACTGACCATGGTAAGCCATTTTAACCATGGCTTACCCCCCTGCCGAGAAACGACTTTTTCCCTGCTATTGTTTTTTATTTTTCCTAAGACGGGCGTTTTAAATTTTACCAAATTAAAGATGATGAATTTTAGTGCATTTCGTCATTAAAAAAAAAAACGTAATAAGTGACTTTCATAATGCAAAAATTTGAATGACAAATGCTGTTTTATATCTGTTTCGTTCCGCGCGATCATTTATTACGCTACATGACACCGCTGGTATAACATCGAGTCACCGGAAATGTTCACAGACGATTCACCCGACAGCGGTCGGACGTCCAGAGCGCGCTCCTCGTGTCTATGACCTCGGCGGCGTTTCTTTTTTTTTTAATACGCGGCGATATCACGAGAGTGGGTGGAGAAGGAATCACAGGGTGTGCACCATGAACGGCAGTGCATTCGAAAAAGGGCAAGGGGAGGTCGACCAAGAGTGCGCCCCCCCCCCTCCCCCCTCCGCGTGATTCACCTGAAGCCAATTAGTGCGATTGGCTTTCGCGCGATTGCACTGGCAAACTCGCACACATTCCTAGGGCCGGAATTGATCCGGAATTCGGGAGGCTCGTTTCGAGGATCAATTTAATCGGGGAGCAATGAGGCGCGCCAAGTAACCTTCTCGAGTCGACACGGATGAGAACTTCCCCTTAGCCGTTTCGGGAATAATGAAGAATTGCCCGGTGAACGATGCCTCGAGGAGTCAAATATTGAACATTGCAAATTTTTTCAAGGCGGCTACGTAACTCGGCAATCCGTAGATTTGCGCTCGAGGTCCGGACGGACCTTCGTTAATAACCATCGAACTCCGAAAGTTTGCAGAACTGATGAAAAAAAAAAACATTCCTCATCTGATTAGATCGGAGAGTTTCAATCTCCTTAATGACGTTCGGGCTTTTCACCGGCCCCGTTGATTTTATCGGACGGGAAAATTCGCGATCGAATATCAAAATTTTTATGCCGCTGTGTGATGGGCAGAATCAACTGCATTCTTGATTTTTAATCGGAAGTTGTGTGTCGCACCCAGAAAAAAAAATTATTTGACGGCCACCGTTTATTAAGATTAAGTAAAATATTTATTTGATTTAAATAAATATCTATTTAAATTAAGTAAAGTTACTTAAATGAAATCAATATTTATTTTAATTAAATAAATATTGTACTCAATTTTAATAAACCATGGCCGTCAAATAATTTTTTTTTTTGGGTGCGAATGGATCCATGGTTACGTTGACCTGTTTACATAAAATTTCTATGAATCTCCGCGAAAGGCTATCACGCAATCCTTCGTGATTCTTCGCTTTTTCCTCCGCGTGTCTTGCAAGGAGAGTTCGTTTTTTGTATCAATTGTTACATCGAATGCGGTAGCTGGTACTGAAGAATCTATTCAGTCTTTTAGTGGTCGTTTGCAATGTTAGCCTAGTTGCTCGACCAACGACGCTTCGAGAAGTCAAATATTGAACATCGAAGAGTTTTGCAAGACGGCTACGTAACTTGGCAATCAGTGGATTCATACTCGAGGCCCGGATGGACCTTCGTTAATAAGAACGATCGAACTCGAAAGTTTGTAGAAGCGGCAGATGAAAAATAAAAGTTCCTCGGTTGATTACAGTGTAGAGCTTCAATTTTCTCAAGGAGGTTGACGCGCGTCAACCCTAGTCAAATTGCTGTATTTGTATAGTTGCTTATACAAACTTTCACGCATCTATTCCCCTTATTATAAACTATTAATACTATTAACTATTAGTTAATAACTAATAATTAGCTATTAACTATTTGTTTATTTGTTATAAACTAAAAATATTATTGAATATCTAGATGGTAAATTCGTAAGGCATCTTTCAAATAAGAGAATGAGCTGTAAAACATCAAAATTGAGCAAAAATTGCGGATGGTTCTTTCAAAATGTATATGCACCTTTTCGGAAATTATCAAAAATCATTTAATAATTTGCAAATCTATTGCAATTAATGTTTTTCTAGGTTCAGGACATCTGCTGTAATACAAAAAAACAATCCTCTATAATCAATACATGCGTTACAGTTTGTATAAAAGACTGGCAAATGTGGCACTCATTTGACTAATGTGAAGCGCTCTAACCTCCTTCACCCTTCAAAGTACGGGGGACTTTTTGCCGAAAGCAAACGACCGTGCCTTCTTTTAAGCACAAAAACGATACGGACGTTTGTAATAAAGTTTGTTCTGCGTTATCAATAAAACAAAACGTCAAGACACGTTTGTGAATTTTTACAGATTTTTTTTTAGCAATTCGACTTGTTATTCGGATCGTTCGAAGGTTGCGTTCTGGCCAATTCTAGGTTCTCGTTGACCAAGGGGCTAATGATATTCGAGCTTTTCACGGATTTCGAGCTCTTCGCGTCTATTTTATCAAAGGACGAAAAACACGCACGATTAAATATCAAAGTTTTAATGCAGCCGTTACGTGCCGAATCAACTGCACATGTCTTCATTTTTAATCGACAGTTCTGTGTCGCCAGGATCCAAGTACTTTGGCCTTTCCACATAAAAAATTCTATGAATCTTCACAAAACGCAGTCACGCAATCCGCAGTGATTCTTTGGTTTTTCCTTCGTGTATCTTGAAAAGACAGTTAATTTTTTGTATTAATTGTTGCATCAAATGCGGTGGCTGGTACTGAAGAATTTATTCAGTCTTTCAGAGGTCGTTTGTACTGTTAGCCGAGTTGGTCGGTAAATGCGAGTTTCATTCGTCGTCTGACTACGCGAGGCTGTAACGGGCTTACAGCACGCTGTACCGGCATTAGTTCGCGCAGACGTACTGAATTCACGAGCTTATGTTGGGAAAAAAGTACGTGAAAAAGACCAGAGAGAGAGGGAGAGGGAGACAGAGCCCCGAGTAAGTGAGCGAGTTGCGCCTGGTACGGTCTCTAAAAGAACTCGAGCCCTTTCCGCGAAAGAGCGCGAGCCCGGCGTCAGGTAATTCGAAAGCAATTTGAATTAACGTTTCGCCGCGCAAGAGGAAAGTAATTACGGGGGTGGTGGGCGCTCGAGCGAGGAGGCCCAGCGAAACAGGCGTCGTGGCTTTCCACCAAGTTTCCATACAGACATGGGCGCCTTTCCCCATACACTTAGGCTCGGTTATATCATCTATGCATACATTAACCCCTACCGAGGCCCGTACGTTAACGCGTCTACCCTGATCCACGTGCCCGCCGCGTACGCACGGGTTTACCCGCCGACTTCTCCATACATCGAAGTCTGAGGTGAGGTTGATTAAAATTTACTATGCAAATTAGATGGCTAAGCAACGGGGGTTTGATGGCGCGCGCGAGAGGCTTGAGGAAACTCGGCTACGTATCCGCCTCGCGTAATACTAGACCAGAAACTGTAATACAGTATACTAATTTACTAATGCGGACATAAGTCGTCAGGCAAGTTGATTAATACAATTTATTGTTACCGCCGAAGTTTCAGGCGTGTGGTTAATTTTTGTATCGAAAGCAACCCACTGTGTTTTTTAAGATGGGAGCTAAAGTTCAAGATATTTTGAGTCCATTTTTCTTTGAAATGGTTTTTCACTTCACAGAATCGTTTCGGAGAAAAATGGATTCAAAATTTTAACCATGTCTCTCTCGTACTCACACGTATTTGGCATTCCCTTAAAGGCAATACCGTGGAGTCACGAGAAATGATGAAAAGCTCCAGTCGCAGATATCTGTTTAACCTTTGGAGTATTTTCACCTCGTCTTGATTGCATTACCGTCCGTTGAATAATACATATATATACATATGTGATTGAATACATAACTATTAGTGAGACGTAGACGAGTCTCGACGTCGAGTTCTTAAATAGCCATTACCGGTAGATCGATGTCTTAATCGGCTCTCGCCGAAAGACGGATCACTTTTCTTCGTACGAATTTCACTGCCCGACCCCTCGAAGGATATGAACTATTCGTGTCGGACAACCCTTTCAACGGAAACGCTCGACGGAGCGCGACAGAAATCGATGATGCTGCTCCAATAATCTTCACCAACACGAGACTGAACGTCCGCACATCCACGAGTAACGGATATCTCCAACGTCGTTCCGGCTGAGTTGCTTCTGCAGGTCCCCGGTTCAATCTCTCCGATCCTCGACGCGCAAACACAATGCCGCACCACTTCTTTCCATCGCAATAACCGTCAGTCCCGAAGATCGACGAGGTTACCGTACGTGCGACGCGGACACGCGCAACCGCCAGATAAACGGATAGCGAAGGGCTTAACCCTTCCGTGAGCTTGTCCGGGAGCTGATGTACTTCAACCTCGGTTATCTCCGTACCTACCCGTCAGACTCCTTCTTGCAGATCAGATGCGCTAATTTTCATCTTACAACTTGCTACACCCAGAAAAAAAATGTATTTGACGGCCACCGTTTATTTAGTTTAAGTAAAATATTTATTTGATTTAAATAAATATTTATTTTAATTAAGTTAACAGTTACTCGAATGGAATAAATACTTATTTAAATCAAATAAATATTTTAGTTAAACCAAATAAACGGTGGCCGTCAAGTAAATTATTTTTCTGGGTGTAACGGCTTGTTTCATCGTTCCACATATACTTGCCACGCTTTATGTGAAAAGACCTTTGGCACTGAAAGTGTCCTCAAAAAGCGTTATGGTCGAAGCTTTCCTGGTTCATCCCACCCTGCGCTCGCCCCACAGTCGCCCCAGGCCAGGATTATTCCGAGTCCCTCTAGGGCGGTTCCCGGGCGGATTCCGACCCACGGGAACTCGGCATATTCAGCTCATGGGATTGGAATCCCAAGACTACGGGGCATGGTGTCACATGCGATTCCTCACTGAGCAACGCTATTTGCTCGTTACTCATTTTTGCATCCACGATTTATGCGATCCACGGCCAGATGAGTTTCTTGCAGCCCCATAGCTGCCGGAAACCTCGAGGGATGAAAATTGTCCGGATGTTTTTCCTCGTGCGTTCCAGCGTTGATTGAACGCACGCAACACAATGTGAGAGTCAGCGTCTGGGACGTACGTGAGCTCTTATGAATAGCTGCCACGTATCTCCGGATAACAAATTGAATCGGTACCCTTCGCGGGGAAAAAAGCACTATGCGGTACCTTGAAAAGCCCTGGCACATAGCATCCGAGCTATCCGGAGAGGCAAGGCTCGCCAGGCGCACCTCCTGCAGGCTCTCCTGCGTGCGGAAGCACGCAATAGGAGTATCCGTACTTACCCTATGCCTAGGACATGCTCCTGTATGTACATGGACACACACACACACTATATATAGAGTATATAACGTGCAGGGTGCCGCCGCCACCGCCGCCGCGCACGGTGAATTGATCGCGTTGGGGGTAGAATCATCCATCACCGTGTGACAGTCCCAAGCGCGCCCCTAGCTGAAAGGCACCCCCGGCGTAACGCGCGCGTGGTTTCCGCGGGCCAAGAGAGCGAAGGGTCGAGGGATGGATTTGGAACGCCGGGGGACGACGAGACGGCTGAGGGGGCGCTGCGGTGGGGTGGAACTGGCCGTGGCGGTATAACGACAGCGAGCAACAGAACGATATAGCAGCTCCTCCACGAAGAGCGGCCGATGAACCAACCCACCCTCGGCTTCGCCACCCCCGGACAATACCCAACGGATTCATCGTATATATACCATGTATATACGGCGTATACTCCGAGAAAACACGTTGCGCCGACGACGTCAAGTCTTTTTCCACCGTCCTTCCTGGGCTAAGTTCTTACACTTTTTTGTATCAAGGCTCGCCCGGCAACGGTCGCGAAACCGTCGCCGACTGCGGGCAAGAGTCTCGTGCAAAACTGCGAGACGCCGAGCCCTTTGCGAGATGCAGAGGGGCGCGCGGGGACCACCTGAAGAAAACTTGGGACGAGACGTCGTTAGGACAACGAAAGAGAGCAAGAAGAGGGAAGACGCCATGCGAAATAAATGTAATGGTCTTAACGAACGAATGTTTGAGATGTTCTTACTTTGGTCGTCTTCGTTTTTCTTTTTTGTGCTACAGCGAACGTGTCTTTGAGAGCGGACCAATCACTGATCATTGGAATTTGTGCGGCCATTTTGATTACCCGATTTCAACTTCGATCGAACGGTACGGGTGATTGGTTTTAAAAGAGAGTACCTGCAACTAATCATTGGAATTGCTATCCATTTTGTGTAGATGCAGTTCGTTCTGAACTAGGATCCAATTCTTTCGAAACTCCGCACTCTCGATTACCCACCAGCGTTCTTCGACAGTGCATGCAATTGGCGAGTTTGTCGCAATCAGGTAACCATTATAGGATTCCGGAGGCATCAAATTTAGGGTAAAGGTGGGGAATATGGACCGGTCCATATATCATTGATTTACGTGTTAATCGAGGTGGGCCATATTCACCACTTTTACCCTAAGTTATCGGATTCTGAGGATTCCATGACGCTGAACATATCTGCATGAGATGACATTTCTTTAAGTTGCAACGGCTGGGATTTGCATTGTAGACTTAACTCGGGGAAGTTCACTTAGAGAATAAAATTCTACTGAGTGAACAATTTTTTTCGCCCTAAATCAATGCACCGACAAAGACTTGCCGAAGATGAATTTTATGTCACGTATAAAATTCATCTTTCATGTAACGTTGAAACCTAGATTGCTCCGCCAGCACGCTTCTATGTCAGCTATTCAGCTATTCAGCTACATGCACACTTGTTTACAGAACCACATGCCAGAATCGTTCTGCGATCGATCGCGAAAGTCGGGCGATTAGATTGCCAGTCAGAACTCCCAAATGAGGTCATTTGGATCCGGAACGACAAGCCCGTTGGGTTGCTCCTAATACAAACATACCGATAATCGAAACCCGTCCCTTTCGGTAATAGCGTAAGGGCAATCATAATTAAGCAACTACGTCGAAGTATACTCAGTACCGGTGTAAATCTCCCGGGAGAATGGTCGAAGTTCGGGCAATAATTTCCCCCGTCACGCGACCCTCAGGCCCGCCAGGACAATTCGTATCGACTATGTCGGTGGCTCTCTTTCCATTGCCTCAATTCGTCTGTGACGAACACGGAGGATCGATACGAAGTGCAGCACGCTTCGCTGTACGAAGAAACAAATTTTCGCAGTCGTTTTGGCTTATCACGATGGAGGGTTGATGCACGAGCGAGATGGAAGGAAATAAAGAAACTATAACAACCCAGCCGGCTGGGCCGTTGACAGCGACAGCAGGTGATCGAGCGGCGATGGCTTGATTCGAAGCGTGCGGGGCTGCATGTATGCACCAATACAGAACTATTCGCGGTGCAAGGCTGCGGTACCAGAGATACATAGCGGCTGACGAATATAGGACTCTCGGACGGAGCGCGTGGCTTATTCATGGACACAGCTCCTGCGGGAGAGAGAGTATACGGCACACCGCAGGGCCGATGCGTGGAAGCGTATGCCGGGCTCCGGCTGGGGTGAGGAAGGTATTGTGATCCTTAATGGGCCAATATTTGCGGTACGTACGCGGGGGCTCGGCTTGCGGCTCGCGGTGCGAGGCGCGTGCGGCAGTCTCGCTCGTCCTCCTCGTCCCGATACACGTAATCCACCCTTCGAAATCCTGCGGACCCGCACGGACTCCGGACCTCCAAATCGCGAGCTTTCCCTTGCGGACCTTGCTGCAGCAGCAAGGTCCACAATGACACCTTCTTTGTTTGACCGACGTAAGTGGCTTCTTTTTTCCCCAATAAGATCACTGAGTCTTAGCGGACTTGGGGATGTTATTGGAGCAAAATGAACCATCAAGCTTCATTGTGTGCAGTTTTCATGAACCACGTTGACGGGACTTGGGGAGTATTGGAGGAGAATGGAGGAGAATTGCAAAAAATGGATAATCAAGCTGGATGCTGTGCAATTTTTATTATCATGGTCACTTTTATAAAGAAAAGGGCGCTTATAAAGAAAGTCGTTTTTCGTCCTCGTCCCGAAACACGCAATCCATCCTGCGAAATACTGCAGACCCACGAGGACTCCAGAACCTCCAAGTCACGAGCTTTACCTTCCGGAGCTCGCTGTAGCAAGAATGACACCTCCTTTGTTTGGATAGCGTAAGTGGCTTCTTTTTTCCCAATAAGATCACTGAGTCTTAATGGACTTGGGTATGTTATTGGAGCAAAATGAACCATCAAGCTGCATTGTGTCCAGTTTTCATGAACCACGTTGATGTGACTTGGGGAGTATTGGAGGACAATGGAGGAGAATTCCAAAAAAATAACTATCAAGCTGGATTCTGTGCAGTTTTCACTAATATGCTCCAAACTGAACAATCATTCGATACAAAAATAACTTTTATAAAGAAAAGGGCGCTTATAAAGAAAGTCTCGCTTTTCGTCCTCGTCCCGAAACACGCAATCCATCCTGCAAAATTCTGCAGACCCACGAGGACTCCAGAACCTCCAAGTCACGAGCTTTACCTTGCGGAGCTTGCTGCAGCAGGAATGACACCTCCTTTCTTTGGATCGCGTAAGTGGCTTCTTTTTTCCCCAATAAGATCACTGAGTCTTAGAGGACTTGGGGATGTTATTGGAGAAAAATGAACCATCAAGCTGGAAGCTGTGCAGTTTTCACTAATATGCTCCAAACTGAACAATCATCCGATAAAAAAATAACTTTTATAAAGGAAATGGCGCCTATAAAGAAAGTCTCGCTTTTCGTCCTCGTCCCGAAACACGTAATCTATCCTGCGAAATTCTGCAGACCCACGAGGACTCCAGAACCTCCAAGTCACGAGCTTTACCTTGCGGAGCTCGCTGTAGCTGCAATCACAACTCCTTTGTTTGGATGGCGTAAGTGGCTTCTTTTTTTCCAATAAGATCACCGAGTCTGAGTGGAATTGCTGAGTGCGGATGTTATTGGAGAAAAATGAACCATGCAGGTGGATGGTGTCCAGTTTTCACCAACATGCTCCAAACTGAACGATCACCCGATGGAAAATAGCTGTTACAAAGGAAAACTAACAGTACCACTTCATCGCGATTGCAGTTTGAAAAATCCTGAGGAAACCAATATTTTACACGTGTTTTGGAAATAAGAAAAAAAATCGGACAAACCATTATTCTGCCAACATGATTGCTCGAAGCCAGAAGACGTAATCGAAACGTCACGTTACTCACTTTATGAAAGTAACGTGACGCAGCACAAATAGAGCTACGGTTCTCGATTTCTCCCGTTTTGTACTGCCTCGCTGTCTTTGTCCACCCTCTCTCTCTCTCTCTCTTTCTTCCGCGCTCCCTTCTGACGATAATACTCCCCATATGTATTGATTTTTTGCCCTCCAGCCGAGGAAAAGTAAGGGCGTTGGGAAAGTGTCAAGACGACGCCCTTATATCGTTTCTTTTACCACTGCGAAAACGACAAGAGTTACGTGGTGCACTTTTTTCTGTAAGAGACTCTGTAAGTGTGTCTGTGAGTTTCCCAGAACAGACATCGCACTGCAATACATCGTAAATCATTCGATACAATATACCCTCGATAGAGCAATTGTCTTTTTTTTTCTAAGTTTTTAAACTGTTTTCTTTTTACCCACTAGATAATTGTGTTTTCGATGTCTGGATGTGTTCAGTGTTATATGAAAAGGTTCGAAGAAGATGAGGTAATTCGATAGGGAAGAGTGGGGCAAAATGGGGCAACGGGGCAAGACGTGGTTTTTGGGCAAAACTAAATTTTCCAATTATTTTTGGATCGGACAAGGTGGCAAAACGGGTCAGAAAAGTCTGATGCCTCGATGGGGCGAATTCGGGTATCCAAAAATTATTGGAAAATTACGTTTTGCCCCATGCCCCGTTTTGCCCCGCTCTACCCTATATTATATCCTCGATAGAGAATTTCACTCGTTTGTTCATTTACAAGATTTAAAAATTGTTTTCCTTTTACCCACGAGATATAATTGTGTTTTGTGATGTCTGGATGTGTTCGGTGTTATCTCAAAAGCTTCGAGTAAGAGTTTAATTAAGGAGGACAAACAGACGTGAGCCGGGTCTACGTGTCGCGATAATCCACTCGGCTTTCACGCAAGCGTAAAAACGAACGGACAGACGGGAAATTACGGTCGCTGTTCCCGCGTCCGTTACCCCTTTCCCTCGAGCCCCGGAGAGAATGACCATAAGAGAGGCGAAACAGCGGGAGCCCGACGTGCTGATATAGGCGACCCTCTTCTCCTCAACCCTTTCCCTATTTCTCACCCTTCCCGTCGCCGCCGAATGTCCCTCTCACGGTTGTTTCTTTCGACCCCCTTCTACATTGTACGTACTTTCTCATATTAGTTTCCATCGCACGTTTGCGCGCCAGCCGAGCTGTTTCGCGCACGCAGGAAATTCGTCGTGACGTGCCACTCACGTTGCGCACATAAATATCTGTACAGTGCGCCCGCGTATTACAGCATCTATTCCTACAACCGTGCATAGGCTGAGAACGACTACGCTCGAAACCGGAAACGTCCTCATCTCGGAAATGTCCGTTACGATTAGCCAAACACGAAGGGTCGACCCAACAGAAAATATTAAGTTTGTAGATCCGACGACCGTGAACATTTTTACAGTTTAAGGAGGGAGTCTCGCTGCGCGCTGACTTCGCATAAGTTTGACAACAATAAGAGAAAATTGCAAGTACCTCTTGATGGTGCAAAATCTGAAAAAAATCATGTATACTAAAGGTACTGAGAAGATTCATTTTGCATAATAAAAATAATTGCAAAATGTCATTAACAAATTCATCAAAAAATTAATTGGTTAACAAATTACCCGGCAAGAAAACTTTTTTTTTATGAAAATGATTCGTTTATTTTTCTGAATACGTATAAATTTTTTCAGATTTTTAAG
>JAPYZD010001655.1:0-20531 GCA_030522725.1 Ichneumoninae sp. B BG-2022a
CCCCCCCCCCCCCCCCCCCCCCCCCCCCCCCCCCCCCCCCCCCCCCCCCCCCCCCCCCCTCCGCCTCACATCCAACCCCCCCCCCGCCCCCCCGACCCGCTCGTTGGGCTCTTGATGTTCGAATCCGGTCGCGCCGAATGTTTCCGTAACACGGGAACGTGTAACGAAGTGTATATTCTTCCTCTCGCCCCGCACTTCGGGCCTTGCCCTTTATACGTTTTCCATCTACTTTGCACTTAAGCCACGAGCGTGGAGGTGAACGGGAGGATAGGTAAACGGAGATGAGGTTGGGGTGTGGGGGGGGGGGGGGGTGGTGCAGGAAGTACGATGTTTCGCGAATTCAGGTCGCGGGATTGGAGAGCCGGTAAGGTTGACGCGCGAGGCTCGGGCGGAAGGCGATGGGGGTGATGGAACCTCGCCGAGCCAAGAGGATGTATAACGGTAGCGATGTGGCAAAACTGGAAACGGTTTGCCAGGAGGTATAACGCTGCCTGGTTTCTGTCTAATCTCGCGGTTCGTTTTATTCCCCCGGCGATTTGTCCGCGAAGCTATCTCGGGGAACGTTAAATCCACCCACCGAGGCAATTTGGATATTGCTCTCGTCCGATTTAAGCTCCGCCACTCCCCGGGCGCCAGCTGAGTGCTGGCACAGAGCACGTCAGGGACAGATACATGTAAGAGCGTACGGACGTAAGCCGACCGAGATACACGTACGAGGAGTCGCTCGTGTGTACGCGGACGTACAGCGGGAAAGCGAGGCGGAGGAGACAAAGGGGGTTGTGCGGGAAGGGGGAAAACGATTCTGGTGGAGAAACTCCGCGGGGAGAGGCGAGGATGGATAACGGAAGAAACGGGCCTACGGCATTGGCTAAACCAAAAAGAATTTTTTTAAATAAAGGGAAGGTGGGAAAATATTAAAAGGAATGTGAGGGTGGAAGAGGGGGCGTGTGGCTTTGGGACGAGGCCTCGGGGAACTTCCGGTCAGCGGGTGGGGGAAGGGGCAAGACGGAAGACCGAGGCGAAATGGACCTGCGCCTCGGGGCTTGCAACGGGAAGTCTTACGTTTTGGGTTCAGCGAAGATTGAAGTTGGGGGAAAGTTATTCGCGAATGGATTCGTCTTTTTCGACGATTTTGCGCACTTCCTCCTTGAGAAAGTTCGGTGATCGATTCTGTACCCAAAATTGGGATGAATTAGGAAGCCGGGCGCAAATTACGATGCATGTTTTTTGTAACGTAAAAAATTTGGATGCCTCGTGAAATTGGGGCGGTAAAAGTTTATTTAATTAAATTTGCGTAATTCGTCAGTCTGAGGCTAATTTTGACCTATTATTCACCCAAGAGTAACTCATTTTTCTCTTCGCATGATATTTGCTTCAGAAACTCGTTTCAGACAGCATTTTTTATCTGTTATTCGAAAATTTCAAAATTTCATAAAATTGAAACGATTTATACATTTTGTTCAACATTTAATACCATACATTGTGCAGTGTTAGTTCATTCCCGTGTAAAATTTAAGATCGATTCCTCCATGTTTGCTCGAATTAGACAGTTTTCAGTAATTTTTCAAAAATCTCAAAATCCCATAAAATCTGACCGCTTGGTTAAATTTTGCCCTTGGTTGGATTCCTCCATGTCTACTCGAATTAGACAGTTTTCAGTAATTTTTCAAAAAAAACTCAAAATCCCACAAAATCTGACCGATATTTTTTAACCAAATTCAGAACCAAAGGTCTTTGATAAAAATATTACATTTATTTACAGCTGTAGGACAATAGCTGAAAATTTACGCAACTTAGAGCTACAAAATTTCAACTCGCTGTCTCAAGCCACTACCGACTTATAGCCGTTGTAAACAATGCCAATTCGTCACATACACACACACACAAATACACCCGCGCGCCGCCTAAAAATCGCATGTCTCAAAGCTGCAGACTATTTTAATGACTCATCCATTAAAATCTCCAGTTTTTGTTTTTACGAAAAAAAACTTCCCCTACGAACTAAGCGATGGTCCGTCTTGCCCCGTCCCTCCCGCCCTCTCTCCCCAGCAGCCGAAAGGGCGAGATGGATAATGGCTCGCGTCGAAAGCTATCCGCAACATTTTTCATCTCGGCCTAGATTTGTCTCGATTCGATGGACACGGAAGCGGAGCGAGGGAGCAAAAACACGCGGCCGGTGGAGGAGCAGAGTGGGGAAGTACGAGAGGGCACATCGATGTTCTCTGCAGCGGATAAGAGAATTGATGACGCATCGATAAGACATTGGGGGGGGGGGGGATCCGGCGGTAATCCGTTCGTGTAGGAAATATCCCTCGATTTTCTACTGCACCGCCGCACGCGATCGGGCTTCCTTTTTCTTTTCATTAATTAACCGTTTGAGCCGAGGCGCGTCTCGTTTCTTTCAATTTACCTCACGCTATTGTATCCCATCCGCTGATCGAGTATCGTCCCTCGGAGCGCGGTCGGGCCGCGGTTGCCGGCTGCGGGACCTCGTAATAGCCGTACAAGGATCCCGAGAGGAACCACAGGGACGAGCCGCGGATACCGGGAACAGCGGAGAGAGAGTTGATGATACAAAGAGGGGATCCTAACGGAATTATATACCGAGTAATACGATCCCCCTGGAGCGCCGCCTGGAAGGCACGGCAGAAGCGAGAAATCAGGGTACTCGCGCTGACGAGCTCGAGAGAGCAGCTCTCGAGACCTCGGTATTATCCTCCGACGTGAATATTACATTCCAGTGGAGTCGCTCGCGAGACACTCGCGAGCCTTAATCGCATTAACGCGGTTAATCGAATTATGCGATTACGCATCTTTGTGTTCGCCCGATGGCAGCTTTTTGTTCCTTTTTTTTATATTTATTTATTTTTAATTTATTTTTTCATCCGCAAAGATTTGTCCGCCGGCGCGATGAGAAGCGAGCCGAAATAACAGGAAGCGATATAAAGACCTCGGTGTTATCGTCCGAATATTACGCATTCCACATCCAGACAAAAAATTTATTTGACGCCCACCGTTTATTTGGCTCAAGTAAAATAAATATTTATTTAAATTAAATAAATATTTATTTAAATTAAATAAATATTTATTTAAATTAAATAAATATTTTACTTAAACCAAATAAACGGTGGGCGTCAAATACATTATTTTTCTGGATGCAGTGGAGTCGTTCGCGAGGCACTCGCGAGCCTTAATCGCATTAACGCGATTAATGCACCTTTGTTTTTTATTTATTTTATTTTTTTTTTCATCTGCAAAGATTTGTCCAACTGCGCGATGAGAAGCGAGCCGAAATAACAAGAAGCGATATAAACACTGTAAAAATAAATCGTGAATTTAAGGTATTGGAACTGGAAATGTGCTAACATTAATTACATTAATTGAAAATTAATGTACATTTTTTTTGTAAAATTGAAATACGAGATATTAAAATTACAAATCTATTAGCTGAAATTTATAATCATTTTCATTAAAACTACAAATTTTACTGTAAAATTGTACTGGCGTTTGAAACCTCAAAAACAGTTTACGTAAAAAAGCTTCCAATACCGTTCATTAATTTTCAAATAAATTTTTTTTACAGTGAAGACCTCGGTATTATCGTCCGCCGTGAATATTACATTCCAGTGGAGTGCGATTAAGCTCGCGAGTCTTAATCGCATTAACGCGGTTAATCGAATTCTCCGATTACGCGTTTTTGTGTTCGCCCGAAGGCAGTTTTGTTTTTTATTTATTTTTATTTTATTTTTTCATCTGCAAAGATTTGTCAGACGGTGCGATGAGAAGCGAGCCGAAATAACAAGAGGGGATATAACTTCGTCGGATGGAAAGGGAAGTAACGATCGGACGGCGTGAGGCTCGCTGCTGTTGGGACAAGCACGTGCCCGGGTGCGGATTAATCGAAGAGTTTATCGGATAGGAGGTGAAAGAGGGGGCCTCGGGGAGGCTCGTATGAGGGTAGGAAAGTCCGGTCGCCGATAAATCGAAGCCACCTGAGAGCTAATTTCGAACACGAGTCGATCGAGAATCGATTAAACTTGGCGTTCCTGTCTGTATCCCATCGTCTCCGACGCTCGCACGGGAGTCCTTTGACACACGATCTCTTAACTCCCAATTACTCTGAATAACTTGGGTGCTTGTCGTCCCGGGCACGCTTATGCTCATCTTAGCTCATAAGGGAAACGAGGAATATGCGAGATCCGGCGAGAGCCGGGAAAGGCCGAGGAGCAGTCGAAACGCCTCTCGATGTTCATCTGCGCGACAAACACCGTCGAGTACACTTAACTCTGTACACATGTGCACATATGTGTGTTTAGGTGCAACAAACGCACGGTCTGTTTAGCACAGAGTGGAAAGTTTGGCGCGGAGCAACAAACTCGCCTAACCGGAACTTCGGGCAGGCGGCTTTGAAATTTTTCTTAATGCTCCGAAAAATTATATCAATATTCAACTGTAAAATAATTTGGATTGAAAATTAATTAACGGCACTGGAAGGTTTCTTACATAAATTGTTTTTGAAATTTCAAACACATGTGCGTTGCAATTTTGCAGTACATTTTTTTTTATTGAAGGTTTTGTTAATTTCGGGCACAAGATTTGTAATTTTATTAGCTGGTATTTTTATTTCACAAAAAAAGTATATTATTGTTCTATTAATGATGTTATGTAAGCGAATTTCAAGTTCCGGTACATTGAATTTACAATTAATTTTTACAGTCTGTCTTTAAAGTTTCCGTGACTATACTGTAAAAATAAATTGTAAATTTAATGTACTGGAACTGGAAATTTGCTTACATTACTTACATTAATTGAACATCAATATATTTTTTGTTTTTGTAAAATTAATCCTTTATAAGACACACCTGTATCCTCACTTTTAGGCACTATCGGAGCAACGCGTGGTCCCGGCTACGCGTCTGTTAGGCCCGTTTCGGCACGTATTCGGGCGGTGACTTATAAAGGCTTAAAATACCAGATATTAAAGTTACCAATTATTTGCCAGAAATTAGCAAATATTTTCATTAAAAATGAAAATTTCAGAAACAGTTTATGTAAAAAAAGCTTCCAATACCGTTATTTAATTGTCAAACTAATTTTTTTGCAGTGCATACAATCAACAATCAATGGCGCGGAAGAGTTGCCGAGTGATTTTGCGTTTATTATATTAAGCAAGCCGAAGAATAAGAAAGTTCGGGGAGAGCGGAGAAAGGGCAAGGAGCAGCTGAAAGGCCTCTCGACGTTAATCTGCGCGGAAAAACTCTGAGTTTACCCAATACACTCTGTACATATATGTATTTTATGTGTAACAAAAGCACGCTCCATTTAGTACAGAGTACCGCGAAGTTTACCATGGAGCACTGTACAAAAAAAATCGTATGAAATTCAATGTACTTGTAATGCAAGTTTTCATGCACAAAGTACCATATTAACTTTCATGTAAAATTTTTATGAAAAATCGACGAACAGTGTATTAAGAATTTTAGAAATTCTTTACTTTTAACAATTTACTTTGATTGCACTATAAATGTCCATTATTTTTTCATGACGATTATGCATTAAATTTAATGCACCAGTCTCTGCATAAAAACTTCCAGTCCGGAAGATTAAATTTACAATTTTATGTTGGCATTCTTGAAATTTTTGTTAATTGTCCGAACGATAATAGTTCCGACAGTTATTCAAATTATTTTTCTGGCATACCGAGAAAAATAATTTATTCGCCGGGCACCCAGAAATAAATAATTATTTCATGTAAACAAATGTTTTAATTGATTTAAATAAATATTCATTTAAATTCAATGAATATTTAATTTTTAATTTCTGTTATATTTACACAAAATCCTATTTTAGAACTCCGACCAGTAAATTGTATACCAATAATAAGTTCCAAACCTTATTTAAACCAAATAAATATTTATTTGCACCCATAAAAAAAATAGTTTTTCTGGTTGCATAGAAACCCGCACTAAGTCCAGGCTCTCATGCGCGTTGTTCAGTGCCCTAATACACACAGACCAATCAAAACAATCGCGCGAACGAGTTGCCGAGTGATTCTCCCTTAATTAAAATAAGCAAGACGAGTAACGAGGAATATCATGGAGAACAAATAAACGCGAAGGAGCTGCTGAAACGCCTCTCGACGTTAATCTGCGCGGAAAAACACCGAGTTTACGCGATACACCCTCCACATATAATGTATTTTATGTGTAACGAAAGCACGCTCCATTTACCGCAGCGTACAGCGAAGTTTAGCGCGGAGCAAACGCAAAGCTCTCGCACGCGGAGCTTCCGTTCGGCATAGTTGAAATTTTTGTTAATTCTCCGAACGATAATAGTCACGCACAGTAGTTACGCGGCGCGCATAGAGCCGCGGTATGGGTGGGCTCCGATGCCCGTTGTTCCGTGCATTAATATACATAGAATAAACAAACAATGGCGCGGAAGGGTCGCCGAGTGATTGTGCGTTTATGCATGTGTCATTGTGTGGCGTTTCGTATACCGCACGCGGTATAAACCAAAAACGCTCGGCTTACGGGGGGTGGCACGGGCTTGAGGGCGGGGGGAGGGGGGGAGGGGGTCCTGCCGAAGCGCAGGCTGCATGCGATTTCGTGATTTGCTGCTATTCATTTTCGTGCCTGTCGTTATTTCCGCAGATTCAACGGCAGCCGTCGCTGGTCCAGTATTTGTCACGCCGGTTGGCAACCAAACAGCTGCGATCGGACGCGAAGCAATATTCTCCTGTAGCGTTCGCAACATCGGGAAATATAAGGTGCGATATTTATATACTATGTTTTTGTCCGTACGGTGTAGTCGACGTGTGTCGGTACGGAGAGGGGCGGGGGGAGCGGGGCAAGACGGAGGGGTGGTTGCCGATTGGGAGGAGACTTTTTTTTGGTGGCGGGAAAGAAATTGATGAAAGTGGTCCGTTTTGCCCCGCTCTCCTCTGTGTGTGTGCATAGGAGGTGGATGTGTAGATAATAGTATTGCAATCGGTTATTTTAAGGGCGATGGCCCGAAGGTCGTTACCCAAAGCTCCGAGTACGGGGCTTTGCGAAAAATGCTGCCATTATTACAATTTTTTTGCCCCTCGACTGTGTCGTGTTGTTCAAGTTTTTGTTTCAACTGCCATAGACAGTATAAAAAGTTTGTACTTTTTACAACCACTTATTGGCCACAAAGGTCCACAATTTTTTATTTGGTAATTTTCAGATTGGACCATTCTAGGCTTCTAGTTTTACGATCAAAAGTGCAAACTAAAATTGTTAACAACACGGGAAATTAAAGGACAAGTTTGTACATTCAAACGCGAACAAATCAGTTTGTCACATATTTAACAAAATTATTTTTCGAAACTTCGTATTCCGGCTTTTACGAAATTATTTTTTACCGAGTACCGGGAAAAAATTGATGAAAGTGGTTCGTTTTGCCCGGCCCTCCTTTGCATGCGTACATACTCACTGTATGTGTAGATAATAATATCGCAATCGCTTACTTTAACGGCGATGGCCTGAAGATCGTTACCGAGTGCGGAGCTTTGCAAAAAATGCTGCGATTATTACCATTTTTCCTGCCCCTCGGCTACATCCTGTTCTTAATTTTATTTTTTTTTTTCAATTTCTATAGCTATCTTTACATCCGATACTACCGGGAAACGGGGAAGCGGGGCAAGACGGAGACGTCGGTGCCGTTTGGGACAAGACTTTTTTTTAAGTACCGGAAAAAGTTGATTAAAGTGATCCATTTTTCCCGGCTCTCTGCATGCGTGTAACAGTATTGCAATCGCTTACTTTAACGGCGATGGCCCGCAGTTCGTTACCGAGTGCTGGGCTTTATGAAGAACGTCGCCATTATTGCCGTTTTTACAGCAACTCGTCTCCAGCGTTTTCGTCTTTCTTCAACCTCCATAGCTCTGTTTACATCCGAACGCCACTTTCTCCTTTACCGTTTTATACTCGACGTTAAGACGCTCTCCCGACATGCCCTCTTCCACTTGCCTCATTCTCCGTCCTGGTCCACTTCAACACTGAGCTCTCTTCACTGTCCATATATCTGTATATCGCCGTATACAGAGCTTTTGCGTACCTACATTCGGATTTATATTCGCCCGAATCGCAAGTAGGATTTTTGCGGATAAAAAGCAGGGTACTCGAGCCCTCTAGTTAATACGATCTCTCGCGAGTCAGAGTTATGTACAATATCGATCGCTCAGTCAGACATGCAAATAGTCTCCAGTTTCGAAAACTCGAGGAAATTATTCAATATTCCACACCGCGGATTGGTTAAAAACGAGAGGCCGGGGAAAAAAGTAGAAAAATCAAGCTTGGGTCGGACGCGGCAGATTTACCTGTCGCTCTCGAGAGAGGAGTTAAGCACACAGTAAAAAAAAAGGATTTTCACATTATCGAAACGAGTCGTCCTCGAACAGGAACAGTTTCTCTTCCCGTCGATTTAACAATTTATTTTTGCCATGAAGAGCGTATTAACAGAAAAATTCTAAAAGAGAACAAAAAATTCTGCTCTATTTTAAACGAGAATTCCTTCTCAAACGTGAAACCTGTTTTTTCTTTCTCACCATGCGGACGTCCACGAATGTCTGCGCTTCTACTTCCCGTTGATTCAACAATTTATTTTTGCCATAAAAATCGTATCAATAAAAAAAATGTTAAGTCGTAAAAAAATACTGCTCTCTTCTAACCGAGAAATGTTTCTCAAACGTCAAAACTGTTTTTTTTTTCTTACCCTGCAGACATCCACGAACGTCCACACTTTCTCTTCATGTCGATTTAACAATTTATGTTTGTCATAAAAATCGTATTGATAGAAAAATTTTAAAAGAGAAAAAAAATTCTGCTCTTCTCTAAACGAGAAATCTTGCTCAAACGTACAACCTGTTTTTCCTCACCGTGAAACGTCTACGCTTTCTTTTCACGTCGATTCAATAATTCATTTCTGCCAAAAAAAATCGTATTAACAAAAAAAAATTCTAAAACAGAAAAAAAATGCCCCTGTCTTCAAAACCATAAAATGTTTCTCAAGCGTACAAAAATTTATATATTTCACTCGGTGCGTAAAGTGCAGTTTTACGCACGCTTCGCGCGCGAAAAATTTCTCTTTCGCACCTTGTGAAATAAAATTTCGTACGATACTCGTGCGATTGCAACTTAACTTAATCGTGTGATTGCAACACTCGTGTGCAATCAATCTTAACTCGTGTGATTGCAACACTCGCCTTCGGCTCGTGCTGCAAACTCACACTCGCCAGAAAAAGTTTTTTCGCACTCTTATCGAAATGTACTATTATTTCACTCGGTGAAATAATAGTAAATAGAAAAATTCCTCTTTCGCACCTTGTGAAATAAAATTTCGTACGATACTCGTGCGAAAAACGTTTTCTTAACTCGTGTGATTGCAACACTCGCCTTGGGCTGGTGCTGCAAACTCACACTCGCCAGAAAAAGTTTTTTCGCACTCGTATCGAAATGTATCATTTCTTACCGTGCAGACGCAAGAGCGAGCGGAGCGAGCAGTGAGTACGTTCCGTCTCGAGCGATCAGTAGATTAACCCGTGTTGATCAGACGCCCGAGTACACACAGTAAAAAAAAACGGATTTTCACATTATCGAAACGAGTCGTTCTCGAACGACCACACTTTCTCGTCCCGTCGATTTAACAATTTATTTTTGCCATAAAAATCGTATTAACAGAAAAATTCTAAAAGAGAAAAAAAAATTCTGTTCTTCTCTAAACGAGAAATCTTGCTCAAACGTAAAATCTGTTTTTTTTTCACACCGTGAAACGTCTACCCTTTCTCTGCACATCGATTCAACAATTCATTTCTACAAAAAAAAAATCGTATTAACAAAAAAAAAAATTCTAAAACCGAAAAAAAATGCTCCTCTCTTCAAAGCCATAAAATGTTTCTCAAGTGTAAAAAAATTAATTTTCTTACCGTGCAGTCGCAAGAGTGAGCGGAGCGAGCAGTGAGTACGTTCCGTCTGGAGCGATCAGTAGATTAATCCGTGTCGATCAGACGTCGGAGCGTACGGGGAAGTGCTCGAGGCCCCGGCGCCGTTGGTAGCGGCGTTTGTGTTGCCGTGGCTGCTCGCTCGAGGGTCGGATTCTCGGAGGCTTTGGCGGGCGAACAAAGCCACGGGAAATACAGTGCCAGCGATCGAGCTGAGATACCGATGGATCCGTGGAGGAGCTCCGGAGTGCTCGGGCGAGGACGCGCGGGGGCCGAAACGGCAACGGAGCAACGTTAACATCGGTAACACCGGGCCGGGTCGCGATTCAATAAGAGATACGATTCCCCTCGGGTTGAATACGATTAGCAGATGAAGCCGTGTTGATCATGCACGGCCAAAGCCGTTACCGGATAACCGTTAGCGTTGAATCCTCCGCGGCCGGGCGGAGCAAGAGAGCGGTGTTTAGACTCGATTGTGGATAGTGCATAATCGTATGGCGGTCCAGTGAAAACAGACTCAGCGGTTGGCCGTGCGAGGGTTGTTCGGCCCGAGCTTATCGGCCGGTCGGAGAGCCAGCGATGCCAACGACCGGTCGCGACCGCCGCGGCTGCGTTTATCGTCAATATAAACAGGGGAGAAATAACGAGCGACACTGGTAGGCCGCACGGCATACACGCTCGAATTAGATACATACATAAGAGGCACCGACTCTGCGTGCGGATATGAATACAGATTTTGGCGGGAAATGATCGTATATGCGGATAGAGTAAATTGGTGGTCGAACACGATAAGTAGATACGTGGACGGTAGCCGTTGGTCAAACACGAAGCTATTAAGTTTCACAACGGTACGGACGGCCGCAATCCAGAATCGAGCTGGGAATCATGTGGTGGAAATATGTGTGTGTATATTTATATGCGTGCGTATGCGTATAAGGGAGAACGGGGACAAATGGGCCGGTGGGGCTAAATGGGACAACGGGCGAAACGCAACTTTTGAATAACATTTTATGTTATGTATCGTTGGGACAAAATGGGGCAACCAAAAATTATTGGAAAATTGAGTTTTGCCCAGATAGCCGTCGGTAAATGACGAAGATATTAAGTTTCGCAATGGTACGGACGGCCGTAATGCATAATCGAGCATTTGAGACAGTCGAGCTGAGAATCATGTGGTGGAAATATTTGTATGTATATTTATATGCGTGCGTATGCATATAGGGCAGAGCGGGGCAAAAGGGAACTTTCAAATAACATTTGGATGACCGCGTATTTGAATGATGTATCGTTGGGACAAAATGGGACACCCAAAATTATTGGAAAATTGAGTTTTGCCCCAATGTGTCATTTTACCCCGGTAGCCGTTGGCAAAACACGAAGCCTATTAAGTTTCACAGCGGTACGGACGGCCGTAGTGCAGAATCGAGCTGGGAATCACGTAGTGGAAATATGTGGCGAATCACGCATCGGGGTAAAATGGGTCGTTTGGGCAAAACGGCATAATGCCGCAAAAGGCAATTTTTCGATTAAGATTTGGATGCAAATCTGACTTGAAAATCCGGATGTATCGTTTTGAAAAAATGGCGCATCCAGAAATTATTGTAAAATTGAGTTTTTGCCCCACTGTTCCATTTTGCCCACTGCGCCATTTTGCCCCGCTCTCCCTCCCCTATATCTACGTATGTTTATGAATGTGTGTGTCGCGGTATTGTAGATGCGTTCGAAACTGTGCTCGGGACATGCAAAGTGAACAAGAGCCGAGCCGCCATGTCAAAATGATTAGGGACGAGAGTGCCGTACAGTAGTTACGATTACCGGAGCGGCTCTTTCGGAATATGATTAACAGATGAAGCTCTCTCGACGTACGTTCGTCAAACATCGGGAACAGATATTATCGGCGTAGCGGGCATTGAAGCACCGGTGGCCACAGCGGACGGGCAGCGTTGATATTAATAGTCGTGGCGAGTGTGCGAGCATTCGGTCGCTATACGGCTATAGCTTGTACGACGGTCCGACCGTGCTATCAGATGCGGACAATAGGAATTTAGTCTATGAGGCGAGCGGTGCTCCGAGCTATTCGGCATGATCCGCGATTTTGTGGCTCGCGGATATTCGATGCGGCGATCCGCTTAGCTATTTATTACGATGGATGCAGAATTAGGATATTTTTTTTTAGCATTTGCAAAAAAACAAAAAAAGATCCGTCACTCCAATCGCACGAAGTTAATGAATTCGTTCCGCGCGAGCCGTGAGCTATTCATGAGCAGCTTCGGTCGCGCCAGAAATGAAAAAACAAATGTTTTTTTTTTACAGGGAATTACGAGTGCCCGGTTTGACTTTGGGCCAAAACTGATATCGGACTCGCGTTCGGCGCGAGAAAAAAAAAATGTCGAATTGTTATGTACGCGATATATATATATATTTTTTTTGTGACCTTTGGGGAAAAAAAAGATCGCGAAATTTCCGCGTCGTTTATCGGCCTGTAGCGGCAAGAAAAAAAATGTAACCCAAGCCATCTCTCGTGTGTACTTTTTCCGCGCGGCGCACGACGGACACGCGTGTTTACCATCCGATTTCCATCGGAAAACGGTGATACCGTGTTTTTTATGTACATAGAAAATCCCTATATTCTCCATCCGAAAAAACTTTTTTTTCTCTCGACGTTTCGAGCGCATATCGAATGTATATTTTCCTGTATCAATATCCGTTATGAACATCCGCGACGGTATAAAAAAAAATTCTGGAATAAAAATTGAAAGGGCAAAAAAAAATTCAGGAGCGCATACTTCTATGTATTTTTTCGCGCAAAACGCATATTCGACAAAGTGAAACGTGACGATATTATATTTTTTTACGCACTGAATCGGTCAGCCGTTTTGCATAAAAGTCTAAGACGTTGACATTGAAAAAAGTTGAAAATTGAAATTTTTATATCGCTTCCTCATAAAGTTGAAAATTTAAATTTTCATATCGCTTCCTCATAAAGTTAAAAATTGAAATTTTCAAATCGCTTTCTCATAAAAGCTGAAAATTGAAATTTTCATATTGCTTCTTCACAAAAGTTAAAAATTGAAATTCGCGAAGCTTCTTCTATGAGGAAGCATTGTCTGGATTTTTGGCTTCCTCATAGAGGAACCGTCACATTTCACTTTGTCGAATCTGCGTTTGGCGCGAAAAAATACATCTAAGTATGCGCTCCTGAATTTTTGTTGCCCTTTCGATTTTTATTCCAGAATTCCTAGTGATACCTCTTTATCTAGCTTTGGAATTCCGTCATATCTATCGTCTTGTGTATGGCTTGCTATAGATCACGATAGGTACCTGGGTTTTTCCGCGATGCCATCGGGAAGCAAAGAAATTGTTGTTTAAAAATACCTAAAATCATTCATTTTTGCAATTTTGGCTACAAAAATGCCTGGGAAACTTTTTGGTTAGTTGTCGCTCCGGGACCGTAATTCCATATATTTTTCCGCGTTGATTACGAATCTGACACTTATTTTATTCGCAGATGAATATCTGATCCGAAAAAAATGCGTCTTAAAAAAAAATGCATGAAATTCAAAAAATTCAAAATGACATAAAATTTAAACGGTTCGACCGATTTTCTTGAAATTTTCATGGGATCGTCGGGTGATCATATTCCGTCTGTGTACGCGTTTTTAGCCCGATAGCTAAAAATTGAGAGCGCTAGAGCGTGAACAGACATTTTTGAAGAAATTAAAAATGACGTACAAAAAAAACAACTGAATATTTTTTGACGAAATTTCGACCAAATGTTGACTATTGATCACACATGATGTGTGCCAAATTTCATCTTGATCGGTCAAGGCGGTGTCGAGTTCATTTCATACACACACACACACACATACATCCGGACATTTTTTCTAAATGTGATTTTTCGACGTTTTGGAACATTCTGAACATGTTTTCATTAAAATCTCGAATTTATTTATTTTTCTTTACCAAAACAAAGCTTCCTCTATGAAAAGGAAGCAAAAGAACATGTATTTTTTTTATTCTCCTATTTATCATTTACGAAACGTTTTCGAACGCGGAGCGGTCGCTGACGTTGCTGCGGGTCAGCTAAAACAGAAGTGAATTAAAGCGCCGGCGGTTACTTTTGCCTCCATATTTGCCGACGCGAACTCTGCGTTTATCTTTGGACGGGAAGTGGATCGCCCGGAGAGCTTGTTAGCAGCGCAATGAAATTTAAATGGGAATCGATAAACGATGCGGAAAGTCGACTGACTTATGGACGATTCATTAGCGACCCCGGTTCGGATTATCCGATGGATTAATGATTGCAGGTGGGTTGGCTGCGCGCCTCGGATCAGACGATCCTCTCGATGCACACGCGCACCGTCACGCACAGCAACCGGATCGCGGTGACTTTCGAGTCCGGAGGAACTCCCGGCGGGGCCGGCGGTGCCAGCGGCAACGGGCCGAACGGCGCGATCGCCGCGAATTCGGGGAACAGCGGCAGAGGCTCGTCTAACCAGCACGGTGTCACCGGAAGTAGTCACGCACCGGAGGAAGCGTACAACGGCACGTGGCAGCTCCACATACGTCCGCTCAAAGAGTCCGACAGGGGCTGTTACATGTGTCAAATCAACACGGACCCAATGATCTCGGCGCTCGGATGCCTCGATATTCTCGGTAAGGATCGCAAAGCACACCCATTGATTGGATAGACACATAGAAAATTTATTGATGCTGGGATAAATTATTACTTCAATTCTACTTTCAGTTCTTACATATGCATGCGGCTTTGAAATGATAACATGTCACTTTGGCAGTTTTGCTATCGTTGTTTCAATATTATATGGAATTGTTAAAAATTGAAAGCAAAATTGAAATAAGAATTTTTTGCTTTAGCTACACTGAAAAAAAATATCATTGACCCAAATAAAATTCGTTTGCGGGTTGCCAAAGAAAAAAAATTGTTACTTCAATTCTACTTTTAGTTCTTACAATTGCATACTGCTTTGAAATGATAACATGTCACTTTGGCAGTTTTGCCGTCTTTTTTTCAATATCATATGGAATTGTAAAAAATTGAAAGTAGAACTGCAATAAGAATTTTTTGCTTTAGCAGCCCGCAAGCAAATTTTTTTTTCAGTGTAAGTATTACATAGTTGCATTAGATCAGCTGCAACAATTTATAGATTCATCCCTATTGTAATGAAAGAGTACAGAGTTAGGGGAGACCGGGGCAAAATGGCACGGCGGGGTAAAAGAGGACTGTGAGGGAATCTGAATTTCACAATAATTTTTGTATGCTCCGTTTTGGCCCAACTATATATCCGGATTTTTAAACGCCCGTTTTGCCCCGCGTATGACCATCGCCACCATCCAATAGTTATTGGGAAATTTCCTTTTGTCTCGTAATTGTGTTTTTCCCCGCTGTGCCATTTTGCCCCGCTCTCCCTTGTTCACTGTTTACCGACGTACGGCATTCATTGCACATTGATTTTGGAACGCCCGCAAACGCTCGTAATCAATGCCTCGATATTTTCGGTAAGGTTTGAAAAGGACCCTCGTTAATTACGGGAGACCGGGGCAAAACAAGAGAGTGAGGGCAAAACTCAATTTTCCAATAATTTTTGGATGCCCCATTTTGGCCCAACGATACGTCCGGATTTTTAAACCCGTTTTGTCCCACATACGACCATCGCCACCATCCAAAAGTTATTGGGAAATTTCCTTTTGGCTCATAAACCCGTTTTGGCCCGCTGCGCCATTTTGCCCGACTCTCCCCTATTCACTGCTTACCGACGTATGGCCTCCATTGCAAACTGATGTTGGAACGCCCGCAAACGCTCGTAATCAATGTACACGTAAACCGTTCTGGTCGGACATCGCGGAATTATTTTTACTGCGGCTTTATATACGATAGACTGTTGTTCGCCTGTGTTAATCGCGTACGCTCATCGCTCGTTAGTAAATTAATCCGACAAAGGGGAGTTACAGGTCGATGGAACTTTGGGGACGCGCTGTGTAGGACCGACTCGATCCGCTGACTCGTGAAGAAACAATGCACCTTTGTCGGAACGGTTTTATAGCGTTGCGTGCTTTTGTCAATTTTTCACATTTTTCGTTTTTTTGGACTCTTCGTTTTTTTCTTTCTTTTTTTGTTACAGCCGGCAGTTCCTGTATTACTCGAATTTTTTTTTGTTCGTATGTTTATATTAAATTTATTTATTTACTGGTACGATAATTTTTATTATAGTTTTTGTTATAATATTTAATTTTCTTATTATTTGAGTAGACAGGATAAATGTAGTGAATATAATTAGCCTGCAAATCGGGATAATATGGCCCCGGTCGTATTCGCCTCTTTTATTAGGCTCGTTATTATTTTTAATTTTTACCGCTATATTAATTTTTATTAAAAAAATTAATCCGCGAAATGGTCTTTAAAGCTTAACGAAGCATTGCGAACGCGACTGTCTCGATCCGTTGACGCGCGAACAAAAAATGCAGTTTTCTCTTAACAGTTTTATATGGTTGTGTGTTTTTCAAGATTTTTCACATTTTTCATATTGTTTTTATATTCTTCGTTCGCTTGTTCCTATTTTTGTTCAACCAGTCAGTTCCTACATTAACCGATTTTTATTTATATTTATTTTTTATTTATTTACTAACCATTACGATAATTTCCACGCTTTTTTTTTGTTAAAATATTTACTTTGTTTACTATTTCAGTAAACAGGGTAAATGCAGTGAAAATAATTAGCTTGTAAATCAGTGATATACGGCTCAGTTCGTGTTCGCCACTTTTACCCTGTTTATTATTTTTCATTTTCACCCCTACATTATTTATCATTTAAAAAATTAATCCGCAGACCGTTTGTTAAAGCCCGGTGAAACTTTTCACGATAACTGTCTCGATCTGTAGACTCGCGAACAAAAAATTCAGTTTTCTATTAACGGTTTTATATCGTTGCGTTTTTTTCTCGATTTTCGTATTTTCTTTTATACGCTTCATTTTTTTTTAATTCTATTTGTGCTAGATCCGTTCCTGCCTGAACCACAAATGTTTTTTGTTGAACATTTATACAACATTTCCTTTATTTTCCATCACGATCATTTTTATCCTGTTTAAAAAAATATAATATTTAATTTTCATAGCAGTAGTAATGGATTTATCGACAATAACATGGAACAGTTCGTATATACGGCCCGGGTCGTATTCGCCACTTTCACCCCCACTATTATTTTCATTTTCACCGCTATAGTACATACAAAAGAAGCGAACTTCATCCGCGGCCCTATTATCGGAAATGATTCTATCTTTCGGAACAGATGCAAAATAGAACAGAATCGAATAAGCGACGAGCTCGCGCGATCCAACATCGTTTGGTTTCGAGTGGCGCCGAAACTTTATCAGCTCTTAGCTATATAACTCAATACCTCTTACAATGTTTGAACAACAGTGCCACCGGACATTGTTTACGGTGGCGAGACGAGCACCGACCTGGCAGTCGCCGAGGGTGACAACGCGACTCTCAGTTGTCAAGCAACCGGAAGACCGGAGCCGAGAGTTGCCTGGAGACGGGAACAGGGGGTTATTCTCATCAGGAATTCGACCTCCTCCTCAAGTTCGTACAATCTCTACTTCACTCTCACCCCCTCTATATCTATCGCGCGTATTCACCCGCTGTCATAGTAGTGAACTATACAATGCCGCATCTCTGGATATACGCGCGATCAGCGAGTAGTTCAAGTGGATGAACCCCGGGAATCCCCGCTCCAGCTGCCGCCGTTGCTGCTGCATATGATCGAGAATTGCGATCCGTCCGGGATGAACTTCAAACTTCCCTTACAAATATGACTTTTGACGGGTTCCCCATATTTACATGAATTTACATTAAGGACATCCTTACCAGGAACGCGAGGGGGAGACGCGGGCGGGGCTCCGCTGAAGGCGGTAGTCACTGTGCGAGAGGAACGTTCATACATAGCAAGTGTGCTGGACAAAGATGAACGCTTCGTTTTTTTTAATTTTTAAGGAGGGTCGACTGTTTCTTTAGAGTCAAAAACGTGATCGAAAAAAATAATCACAGTTGTTTATTAGTAAAATGAATTATGCATTCCATTCAGGGGTACACTGAGAGAAGGATCTAGTAAATATGACTATATGACACTTGAGAGATATATCCCTACTACTATAGCACATAGGGAATTAGGGCGCCACCTATTATAGAAAGTACCGGATTTTGATACGGAAGTTGATACAAAGCAAGTGTGCTGGAGAGAGATGAACGTTTCGTTTTTTTTTTTAATTTTTAAGGTGGATCGACTTTTTTTGAGTCAAAAACGTGATTGGAAAGAAATTAATCACAGCTGTTTCGAATTCCATGGAATATTAGTAAACTGAATTATGCATTCCATTCGTGGGGTACACTGAGAGAAGGATCTAGTAAATATGACTATATGACACTTTAGAGATATTATAATTATTAGAACTAGGACGCCACCTATTATAGGAAGTACCGGATTTATAAGAATTTTTCTTAGATATTATGGTAAAAATAATATTCCACTCCCATACGCTACGAATTCCTAAATCTCGACAATACAGCATATGGAAGTGATTCCGGATTTTCGGATTCCACTCCCATACGCTATGAACGCCGAAATCTCGAGAAAATAGCATATGGGAGTAATTTAGAATTTTCAAATTCCACTCTCATACGCTATGAATTCCTAAATCTTGACAGTATAGCACATGGAAGTGATTCAGGATTTTCGGATTCCACTCCCATACGTTATGAACGTCGAAATCTCGAGAAAATAGCATATGGCAGTGATTCAGGATTTTCAAATTTCTGTTTCCAAATTCAAAAAATCTAGTAAAGCATTCTCTTCAGTCTGTTAATGTTTTATCTCAATTGACCAAAAATCGTCGGAGAAAAACGTTAAATTGTCTCATTTTTGACGTTAGCGCCGACCTTTCCCATGTTAAAATACCTAATTTTTAAATCCCGTTGCAAAAAAACTAAACCGTTGCAAAATCCTCAAAAACTCCAACAGATAAAGCGTATTTGATTCTGCAGACGTCACGAGTTTGATCAAGATCGAACAGAAACGACTTTTGGTAAGGACATCCTTAACCCAACACTCTCACCGGTCCGACGTCTGCACTAAAAAAGTACTCCGTGAAAAAAAAAAAAAAAAAAATTCCTTGCGATACGGAGTGCCCCGCGGTTGGTGTGAACTAATTAATTCCTCCCAGCCGCGGTATGCACTCTTACGCGTAAGCCGGAAATGAGATACCAAAGCGTTTAATTTTAATTGGCCTCGGGCTGTCGGGAGTTCGCGTTAGGTGGCTTCATCACCGTTGCACAAGCACCAGACCAGTAGCAAAAGGGAAGAGCATCACCGGCGTCAGCGGGAGCACACGAGTGAATTTAGAACTTTTCAAATCGAGTTTCAACGATCTCGAAAGGCGTCTGCTCAAAAGCCCTTTGGGCGAACGAGCGAAAGCGGGGAGAAAGCGCGAGGGGGGGGGGGGGGGGGGGGGGGGTAGCCACGCTTCGCAGTCTCAAAGGACCTGCGCCGGATAGGTAAATGTTTGGACACGTTCGGCGCGCCGTGACGTATCGTGTGCGCTCTCCTGTAGACCGGCGAGAAAATTCAACGGGCGGGAACTTTCAAGACTCCCGGAACGAGCTTCGTTGCCTTCTCCTTAATGGGGAGAACCAACGGAGAGGGCTCGCCTCACCTCTCTGTACGTATTATAACGAACAGCGCGAGCGCGCGATCTCTCTGGAGATCCCGGGACCGGATGGGCGAAAGAGAGGCACAAAGTAAACTCCAACGAGATAAGATTAGCAACTATAAATTATTATTCCCCCGAGTCGTTTCGCAAATTACATCTCGCCGCTTCTCCGATACGTCGCTTCTCCGGTTATCTTATTTTGTAGTTTTTTTTGTTTTACTCGTGATAAGTCGAGATCCGCTGTGTTACGTTTGGATTATCGTGCATTTCGACATGCGAGCTGAGACTATTTTAATTTAGTTATTTTCATATTTTGCCGGTCCTTCGGGAGTCGATAGGGAAAAATTAGGGAGGGAGTCTCGCTGCGCGCTGACTGCGCGTAAGTTCGACAATAATGTGAGAAAATTGCAAGTACTTCTTGATGGTGTAAAAATCTGAAAAAAATCATGTATACTAAAGGTACTGAGAAGATTAATTTAGCATAATAATAGTTGCAAAATGTTGTTAACAAATTCATCAAAAAAATTATTGGTTAACAAATTATCCGGCAACAAAATTTTTTTTTAATGAAAATGATTCGTTTATTTTTCTGAATACGTATGAATTTTTTCATATTTTTAGGTAATGGTTGATTTTTTATTTTTTTATCGAACCAAAATCAGCGATTACTTAAAAATCTGAAAAAATCATACGTATTCAGAAAAATAAACGAATCATTTCCATAAAAAAAAATGTTGTTGCCGAGTAATTTGTTAACCAATTAATTTTTTGATGAATTTGTTAATAACATTTTGCAATTATTGTTATGCAAAATGAATCTTCTCAGTACCTTTAGTATACATG
>JAPYZD010001656.1:0-53078 GCA_030522725.1 Ichneumoninae sp. B BG-2022a
ATCCAGAATACGATTGGGATTTAATCATTTTGCCTACGATTCGCAATGGGTTTTATTCTAATGTGTGCACAATCTGTTTTCTTTTTAGTCAGTTGGTACCTGATGCCTGTCGGCTACCCGAGCAGCTTTGTGCCGAAACTAAACGTTGAACTGGGAGCGGATTGGAATATAAGGAAATCTATTTCAGCTGCATATACATGTGGATACATCTCGAATATTTGCAGATATAGCCGAACAGAGCAGAGCTGCATTCAAGAATGCACCTATATTTTTCATGCGACTCCCACCGTTAATTCCATACTCTGTTCAATACAATGAAAATTTGCAGCCGAAGAGGCAGCTAAAGATTACATCAAGAAGATGTCGGTGTACTTTCCTCCGCACAGCTTGCCGAGATTCGATGTTTTGTTGCTGGGCATGGGCCCAGATGGTCACACATGCTCCTTGTTTCCCGGTCACAGACTGCTAGAGGAAACGAGTCTGTGGGTTTGTCCCATCAATGACTCTCCCAAACCACCTCCCTACAGAATTACGCTGACCTTTCCAGTTATAAATAACGCCAGGGCATGCATATTTGCCATAGCTGGAGCTGGCAAAGCCGAAATGGTCAAGGTGAATTTGTAGTCTGCAGATACTTCTTTTGTTCCCTCGCAGCCTCGAATATTCCATGTTTTGTTGCAGCGTATCTGGGGATCCAAGGAGAAGCTACCAGCTGGACTCGTTCAACCCACCGACGGAACATTATTTTTGATACTGGACGAGGAAGCAGCTGAGAAGCTGTACGATTGAATACACCTTTTTTTTACCGTCACAAGTCTGCAACATTCCACTGTCCATTCTGTTGGTACTGTAAGAAATTGCCTACTATGAATAATATAATGAATGCCTTTTGTTACTCAAACAAGTTATGTGTGATATCTTCAATTTATTTCTGTTTTATTTTTCTTTTTTTTTATTGGATTCACTCGATCAAATTGAGAAATACATATTTCGATGACGATTTCGGAATGTATTTATATTTACGAGGGCTATGATAAGAGGCTCTCGAGGTAAAGTCGCGGTATTCATTTTTTTCAATACGCAGGAAATTAATGTGGCTTTCACGAGTCAAACAAGCTGCTGAACTATGTAGACAATAGCGAAATTGTTTTTTTTTTTTTTTATTAGAAGATATATAAACGGGCGAAGAATAAGAAGAATAAGAAGTCCAATCTATCAAATCCTGTATTCAAATAGCCGTACTATCAGTCTATTACGGGTGAAATCGTTTATATCATCTTCTCATTTTTATTCTTATCGCTAGACATCACAGATACCATTTGGATACAGAATGCAATAGCAAGAATTACGAATTATCGGCACTATAACAAGACAATACTATTCTCCAAGGAAAAGATAATCTTTGGTGGTGCTTATGTGTTTCTTCTTTCATTTATTTCGTCTTTTCAATCACTCCTGAACAGGGGGGTGGCGCAGTGAATGACAACGAATTTATCGACACAGATAAGGTTGAATAAGAAAAAACTGAGATAACTTTTCGTTACGAGGTTCATACGCTAGAGCGTCGAAAAGTCCCGTCACATTATTCGTATATTATTGTAGTATATTATCATCAAAACACTCAAGTACATTCTGCTTTGCAGAGAAAGATATTTTCTTTTAAATGTTAGTATCAATGAATCGGTAGCAAACTAGTCCAACAACCATTCTTATCGGTAGGACCGTGTGAAGCAGAGATTTCTTTGCCCATTTTATTTTAAAAAAAATTTTTTAGGAACCCCGGTTTATCTATTATTAAATTCAATAAATTAAGTTCATATTCACAGAATAGATACTACTCATTCACACATAGACGCTGCTGCAATAAAAAAAAGGAAGTACTAAAAAAAGGCGTTTACTCGTAGACAAAAAGGTTTCTTAGTAAAGTCATACTAACATCAGTCCCATAAAGATGAAAAAAAGATTGGTAAATAGGTTAAAACATCTTTCAGTTTTCATACGGGAAACAATCCGTAGCACGTGTGTGATTTGTATTGAGAAAAAAAAATAACTATGAGGAACAGTTTTTATGATCGCAATTTTTTTTCCTCGTCTTTGAAAAGGTACAAGTAATCGATGCCTCCCTTACGATCCTGCACTCGTTACAATAATGCCGAACCCTATCTGTAGAAATATCAATAACTGTTCGTAGTAACATGCAAAAATTCGTTTACAACGACTTCAGTACTAAGGAATGATGTTTAAAATTTTTTTATAGACGCTCGTAATTATCTCACGCGCAGGGTAAACGACTCCCGGGCACGCGTTAATAGGAGCAACGGCTCTGAGTTACGGCGAAGCTTGAGAAACACAGGACAATTATTACCATGTTTACAAGTGTTTACAATTCAAGAAACGACGAATCTCACGCACGTTTTTTATTATATAAAGCAACGTTTGTCTTGTTTTGTTTTTTTTGTCTTGTCGGCACAACCACTGAATAACTTATCTGCAATCTCGGATATTAAACTACAGAATAAGAAAATTCGTTTACAAAATACGTCAACGATACGACCGTCGGTTATGCATAAATTCTCTTACAATCATACTTATCACAGAGTAAGTATAATATAATAACTCGGTCGTTTACCTACGCGTCAGAGTCTTTGATTTATCATTTTTTTTTGTGTGTTTCTTTTCTACCTCTACAAAATCCCGTCGGTCAATTATTTTCCGACTTACTTTCAACTTTTCAACTACGATCAGTCGATTGCGTCGCGTTTTGTTTCGGATATTCTCCTCGGACTCTGCGAAGCCCGATATCAGTCAAGGCCCGTTGGGTCCCTTCATTTATTATTTAGAGAGATTGTGTTATCTGTGTTTCCATGAAGCTTCGTCGATCTACGACCTGAGTTTTAATTCAGAAGCTAGACTTTGCTTATTTGTTTCTTCTTTAACCTCTTTAGCGGATAATTAGCAGTAATGCTCTTTGTTTAAGTAGTAACGAGCGGTTAAAGCTCGGCAATAAATAGATTGCATTTTAATTAATAGTCGTTTCGCGAAAACTAGAAGAGGCTGAGAGCGTGGACGAGCCTCTTGATATCGCTGGCGATGCCTCTTCGGCACGCTTATTTTGTTTTTCTTCTTTTTTTTCGTTTAGGCTCGCAAATTTTACCACATACTTCTTATCATACATTTATAATAATAATTTAATTAAATTAATAATCCCTAATAAGCATGTTCATCACGTCATGTTTACGCCTAATGCCTGCCTGAAGTGCTCGTACACCACGTAACTTATCGATACGGCCGGAGCGACCTACGAGGAATGGAAGAGAAAATTGTGGATTAAAACAATCTGGAACATTGTTTTAATAAGCAATACTTTTGTTTGTTTGTTTTGTGAACTTACCTTCAGGAAGTTAGGAGTTAAACCACGGTACAAGCCTCGGACGCCTTCTCGGTGAAGGATGTCTTGAAAAACACCGAGCATCGTGTTGGGGATTTTGTCCGGCGTTATTTGAGCTTGTAACCGGGTTCTGACTAGAGCTAACGGGTATGAACACACCTGACCTGCCGTACTCGAAGCGGTACCGCACAATAGTAGCACCCAGAATGCCGGCTGCACGTCTTTCTTATGCGAACGTAAATATCTATTCTTCAGCGTCTGAAAAATAAAAAACAATGAAAGTATTCATTAATAACACGTACGCGTCTATTGAAACACATTGATCGAACCGTTATAGGACACTATAAAAAACGCAAAGAAAAAAAATTCCGGTGCGACACAAGTTCTTTGTGAACAGCCTCCGACATCAAAGTACCTCGTACACAGCCAAATCGATACCAGCGTACGGCAGTATTCCAATGAGATTGGGAATGTAGCCTCGATAAAAACTCTTCAGACCTCCCTGACTGTAGATCTTTCTTGCAGCGTCGATTATCCCCGAATACTCGCCGGTCTTGCGAAGCGCCAATCTCGTTTTCAGCACCTGAAAACGCACGTTCGTGCGAAATCAATGACTCATCGAGTGTCCTCAAAAATAAATCTGTCGATAAATCCATTAACGGAAGGACCAAACAATACCTCGAGCGGATAAATAGCCGACTGACTGATTCCACCGGCCAGCGAACCAGCCATGAATCGTTCGTCGATCCCGAGCTCCCGTGAATCGGTTCCTTTGATCATTCGTTTAACCTGCTCGTAGGCCATGAACTTGAGCGCCGTTTCCGGACCAATCTTAAGTACGTTTATACCGTTTCCACGCCACAGACTGAGTATACCACCTTCCCGGAGCATATACCTGAAGCAGCTTGTTATGTTGCATTTCCGAGTTCCGTGGACCTGTTGCGAACGGTGTAAGCAAAACAAATCAATAATTTTATTAATTTTAATTATTTACGAACGACGCAAGCACTTAATAATTTATACCAAGAAAGTTACAGTGCTTCGTAACGAAATAGGTATACCTGTAGATAAACTTTTATGCGATCCAGCGGTGCTGTGCAGGTGCGCGAAACACCGCCCGCGATTCCACCTGCCAACAAGTGTCTCCACCACATACCCGATACCATTTCACTGTTCGTGAAGTCGTCGGGTACTCCCATATCCTCCCCAATGTCCATGTACTGAAATCATAAAGAAACAAACATAAAAAATTAACGACAATCTTAACGTTTGTTTAAGAATAACAAGACATTATTTGAGAATAAATAATTCGACGTCGTTCGGAGGAAAACAAAAAAAAAAAACAAAAACCCACCCGAGTAAAATTCGAAGCTGCATTTTGAACTTGAACCTCGTGCGTGAGTATATGAATGATGTAATGCAACCCGAGACAGTGATGCATAATTCTGCACGAGAAACGTCAAAGTCTGACTCTCGAAGGTTCGACATAATTGCAGCTTTCTTTTGTTTGACAATACGACTTTGTCGGTAATAAAGATTTCAATCTTTTTTTGTCTTCGTTTCTAATATATTTTTCCCTTCAATATATTTTTTTACTTGCTTAAAGAACACACAGCATAGGTCGCCATCTCCGGCACACGCTGTCGCGGAACCGCTTATAACCGGATTTTCAGAGTCCATACTACGTCCCGCTAGCGGGATTGCTTAATGAGCGAGCCACGTGCCCGAAGATCGTTCGCAACGACACCGCCGATTGGCTTCTCCTTTTTTTTATTTTACTCGCCGCCACTCAACTCGACACTCGAGCTCTGATATTCGCGATCGAGGAGTCAGACTCTACACAAAAAAAAAATCACACGTGTTCTCTCGTCTGTACATTTAAGTCGAATATTGTTGCAGGTAAAAAAATCCGAGACTCGGAGTCAGACGGCGGTTCAGTCAATGGAACAACGATAACGATCAAATTTCTCAGTCCGCCCGACTGTGACAAACGAAAAGCTCGTATCTCTGCCAGACTCGTTAATCGACGAGGTGAGAGTTGATTGTTCGCTGACCGAGGTGACAACGAGAGATAATAATACAACGGCGCGTGCGACTAGAAATTAGCAGGATGACGAAAAATAAATATCTGCGACCGGAGGGTTGCCGAGCGGCAATCGCGTGAACCCGTACAACTTCGGGGACATGTGTGTGTGTATATATATATATTTGTCCACATTCGTTCCGAAGAATCCGAGGACGATTCTGTACTGTCGGGAGCGTTACGTGCGGGAGGTACTTAACTTTACGTAAATCTCGAGATAGAGATCGCTGTCGATATTGTCAAGACTATCCATGGCTGCACTTGGAATTTCGACGATTCGATGCCGGACGCGGATAAGAGTTTGTGGGAAACTCCGGTCGAGACTCGATTGTGTATCTCCGAGTTGGGCTGCCCGCGTTCGGGGTTTGTCAAGCGGCAATTGAGACGAGCGTTTGCGAACAAACGGGAGGCCCGACAGTGATTGGAGGACTCTGAACGAAAGAAGCGAAGCGTGCCGATACTCTTCTCTCGAGTCCGAGCAGCGCCCAACTTGTTCCGTCCCGCCTAGACGGCAATTTGCCAGGGCATCGTTTGGTAACCTGCCCAATGTCAGTTCTAAATATTTTATTCCTTCGTCTTCCACCGCGCTCTCGTGTCGCGGCTCGTTCACAGCACCGTGGCTCTCAGTCAGCCTTTCGTGGCGCGCGCCCGCACTCTCCCGCCGGCTACGTAACGACCAAATCTTCCCGTATCCCGCTAGGCAATTCCGCAGACATAACTTTCTACATTTCGGGGCTGCGGAGAGAGAGAGAGATACGCACATCGTCGATCAGTGACAGAGGAGCCACTTGGGTGAGAAGGTTTAAAAAAAAAAAATGCACGCCTCACGAATTCTCAGCATCGAATACCGTCGTGTAACATGACGTCTTGATTATCGAGAATTCTTAATCGATATCGCTCGAGTGCGCCGAGTGTGTCCGGTTTCAGATAACCGTTGCCTTGCGGGCGGGTTTAGACACAATTCTCTCGACGAGGCCACCGTAGAGCCTAACGTTTTTCGAGCGTTAACAAGCGGCGCTCTACCGTCGCTTCGTTGTTAAAATAATCCACCCGGGGATTTTCGGTGGAGTTATAAATTAATTTTTTCTAACCGCCGAAGCGCCTGCGCAAATTGCGTTTGCAACGACCTCTCGGGGATTAATAACTAATGGCACAATTTTCAGATAAGGCATTGGACAAGAGAAAGGCGACTCGGGCATTTAGCGAGCCCGGCGAGCGAAGGAAAACACCTGTTGTGCACGCTGCGACCAGAGGTTTTGTTCCGAGCCACCCGAAGGAAAACCCTACGAATCGTAGCGGCAAGTTCAAGAATCACGGTGACTCATCGGCTCTAGCACTGAAAATACCCGGGAAGTGGTGCGACAGCGGCATAACGGGCGTAGCGACACCGGCATACGGCACTGCATCTTCTCCACTATATTAGGATCGTTTCTAACCCCCCAGTGCTCTCTTAGCGAGATCGAAGCGTACTCTCGCGCACTCTCTCTCTTTCTGAAACTCTCTGGACTGCGGGCCGAGAATGCAAAAATCTTCGCGTTCGATAGATAATCGTCCGCGCGACGGTCGACTGACCGAACGGAGAATCCGTACACTCTATCGGGCTGAATATCCCCCGCCTCGAGGCACAAAACTTTGTCCGGAGATTGAGAAGGTCACGGGGCAAACTTAACGCCGGGAGAAGACCGTTCGCCCAGCCAACATCTGTTGCCCGAGGCAAACACAACGGGTACTGCCGTTACAATGGGGGGAAGACGCATATTTTCGCGCAAGTGTCTCATCGATGATCTAAGCGTCAGGAGTCTGAAGTCCAATTCGATCTTACCCGCTGCAGAAGTTCATGATAATTGTGCAAAAACTCGGCGCAGACTTGACAACCGTTGTCCACGCGTCCCTGCTCCAGCATGATCGATCTTGATTTTTTCAATAACATTCACCACCACTGTGTATATATATATATATAGATTTTTTTTTGTCCCCAGGCAACGTCGGACTCCGGCTCGACGATTTCAAACTCCGCGATGTTTTTTTTTTCTCGCACCGGCGATGCGAGCGAGCTCGTTGGAGAAACACCCGATTTCAAGAGGACAGGCTTCGGCAGTCACGGGGCCCTCGACAACTACTGCCGGACGGGAATCGAAACGGCGATAGCGAGGCGGCAAAACGGTTCGCCACCGGGGACCCCACCACCTCCGCGACGTCACAGACGACCCGCCTCCGTTTTAGTTATCGTCGGTACCGGCGAGATTACGTTGCCTAGGCTAAAGAGTGACTCGCGACTGGGACGCGGTCTCGATGTACGAACACGCCGCACCACCGACTGATTATTATGATCAGCTGCAAGGTAATAACGGCAGGGATCCGCTATGAGCCACCTTGAAGCTTACTGTCTTTTTTACAAACTTCCTGTACGAGCTGTGCAAAGCTATCTCACTGCACGCTCGGAGACCTTCGCGCGGTCGTCGAGCTCCGTTCTCGGATTGAAGGTCGTTAAAAGTTGTTCGATTTGCGACCGTTCTTATTTTTATTTTATTTTTCTGCATAGAGCGACTAAAAATCGGATGGAGCAACGACGTCGGTTGGCAGAAAGACGGCCGGAGCCGGGCAAAATACCCACAAATACTCAAAATACAATGTACAAAATACTTTTTGCACGTACAATACATTTATGAGTACTTCGTGTAAGTACTTTTTAAAATACCTCGTCAAAATCAATACTTATGGATGGATGGACGGTAAAGTACAAAAAGTACTTTGTATTTTTTATTTTGAGTATTTTCGAGTGTTTTGGCCAGCTCTGAAGACGGCGGATGGTCGTCGGATATGAAATTCCAAAGCCATAAGACCCGACGCCGAGCTCGCCGATAGTCGCAGGTTCTTCGGACGCCCCTTTTGGATTACAGCTGGTATGGAACTCTACCGCGAGTTTACTTTGTATGCGAAGGGAAATGCAAACGAGCTCCCAACGAGGAAAGCCTTGGGATCTTGAGCCCTCCTGACCTCTTCTTCTTTTTTTCTTCTCCATTGTCGACCCGCGTCGAACAATGCGCGAGGGAACTCGAGCAGTCGCTCTGAACTCGAGCCCTCGATAATCGACTCGACTCTCCCAACGATTTGCCCGTCGTTTAATTGCCGCTCGGCGATTGTATTACTGCGAAGGAAAACACGGCTCCTCGGGCAAAGACGATTGCACGGGTGCGCTTACAGCGATAGGGAAAAAATTAACTCTCTTGGCAGTCGACGACCGGCTCTCACCGGTTTGACTTTCGGCTTACCTGAAACAAGATCTCAATCTCTTGGCATGCATGGCTCTCGTGCGACCGAGTCCGAGAGTTCCTCGTATTTCCTGGTGCGAATGTTTCACAAACAATTATACGGTATCGCGTGGATAAGCGTGGAGAGCGTCATTGGCATTGGTCATCTCCGGGGCTTCGAGATTATACGTCACTAATAATTTACACTCGAGGCGTTCCCCGGGACGGATGGAGGAAAATATTTTCATGCGGAAATCCATCAGATTTCCGGTACGCTTCGAGAGAGCCGGACTCGCAAGTGTGTGGGTATGTGTGTGTATCGTAACGTCGAGAATAACACCAAACGATTGTTCCACGATTAAATAAAGCGCTGAGCAATGTATTTTCATATGCTTGGCACGAGAGCCGGAGAGGATAAAGATAAATGGAACTCGAGTATGCGAGATTGACAGAGAATTTTGGCTGGGGACAGGTACATCGTCGTGCAAGGTCGTTCATCGAGGGGAAAAAAGGAACTTTCACTTGCCATAGCTTTCCGGCAAGGCTAGTTCACCTTTGCAGCCTATCTGCGGGACAATCCGCACGGAGTCGAGTAGCAGCAGCCGCGAGCATAGTGTACCGGCAAGCGTTCGTTCACAGAGTGCTGCGTACACGCTGCTTCGACGAGAAGGGTATTCCGAGAACCAGTGACGTCATCCTCTCCGCGTCCGGCTGATGAAACGCTCTACGAGTATTTCACCATTACAGAAATGCGCCGGTTAAGTGCAGATGCAACGCGTTCCAGAGGGAGAAAAGGTCTATCCACAATTGTCGATAAAGTACGGACGAACACTTTGTTTTCGAGCCCGACTTTGCTGCTCAATATTCATAATCTGCATTATCAAGTGCAGATAAGGCTCGAGGCGCGCTCAGTTATTTTGCAATACATCCTTCACGATGACAGCGTAATAATTCCAGTGTTTCTTTATAGCTCGTACGGTTCCATCGTCGAACACCCGAGCTGACGATAACTGGATAACGTCGGTAATAATTGGAGCCGGTGTTTGGCGTATTATCGGCCGGCACGTTGGGATTCAACTAGTCTCCCCGGTTCGGCAGGCTCAATCGAGTTTCTTCGGTACGAAGTTCCAGCGGAGGCCGATCGTCTCGCAATTTTTCCATCAGAAGTCACGTGGATTTAGCGTCGGCCAGTCCAGTGGATTTAGCTCTGGATTTATGTCTCTGCAAGGGTAAGCTCTCGGGGGATTAATGTTCGACGTCATACGGTAAAGAGGATAACGAAGTGTCTGCATAAACTTTAAAACATTCAATGATTATTATAGCCCGTCTATAATTCATTTTTATTGTATTTCCAGACTGTCGACTGTTTATACGAGCGGATTATTCGAGGCACGTCGGTGACGTGTGCGCGGCGGGTCCATCTACGTCAGCGAAGCTTTCCAATGAAAACACGAGTCACGATGGCTAGGCGAGAAAACATAATTTGCTCAATTGAGCGCGCAACTGGATAAACACATTGATAACGCTTCGGACGGCCCGGAAAGAAGACCGACAATGTCACGACTGCCCAATGACGCTGTTACGTAACACCGTCATGCCACACGTCGAGTGTATTTTGTCTATTACGCAAATTTGGTTTTTGTTGTTTGTGATTCGACCCGAACGGGTGAAAACAAGTTGCACAGTCGATTAATTGAGCAACGTTCCGAAAAATTCCTTCAATCGCTCGATTATTCTACACCGAGCACGGAAAGACTTTTCATTGAAGAATTTGTGAAAGTTATCGAAGCGACGATATCGATCCGGTGTCTAGACTGCAGAAGTCCAGTGATACTTGGCCGACGGACTGGCCGGAGTCTCGTGAAAGACTAACAAGTAAACATGTTGACTTCCACATTTCGGAAGTACGACAGAAAAAACTTCGGTATGTCGAAATAATTAAAAAGAAAGATTAAAAAAAACGCAACATGAGTTTCTCTAAGCTCGTTAAACGTCGTGACGCACGTGTCTCGCAATTGCCGAGGAGAAAACCCGAGAAGTCTCCCGAAGAGGCGACTCGGTTTGAGTAGTAAAGTGGAACACGATGCGTCGGTTACGTTCCACTTGGAAACTATCGGCCTGCCACGCTCTACGACCTCGATACGAAATTATCCAGTTCCTTCATCGTGCAAGCGAAGCTCGTTCCCGTTGGGATTGCAACGTAGTTACCAGGGCACTTTCCTTTGGATCTCTCCCTCGAGTGCTTCGTCTAAAAAAATGAATAAAAAAACTCTTCACGAGCGTCTAAAGCCTACAGTTTCCTGCAGAAGACCGCAATCTCGATTCTTCACAGAGTTATGGAGAGAGAGTGTATTATCTCAATGTCGATCGCGAATCTTTACGAAGTTATGAAATGGGTGTGCTGTAACGACTGGGATAAGCGAGGCGTGCGAAGGTAGATTGTGTCATAGAATCCTTGCTGGGTCACTCGATAGCCACGTCCTTGATAGATGCGGTCGATAGGCCTCACCCACTTCCAGCTCGTTGCGGCGCACTTATATATATTATCAATATATATTTATTGAAGACGGTGTTCATTTAACAATCACATTGTCATGCTGTTGTGTAAATGACGAGATGGTGTGCGGGTGTGGGTAAATATTTGATCAGCTACGACTCTCCCAGACAGTCGCTTACTTGCCCCGCGCGTGACGTCCTTGCAGGAGGATGTCACTGACCGGGAATTCTCGCTGACGCTGCTCCTTCCTCGCCTCTGGCGATCCTCCTCTTGGGCCGACATCCGGAAGCTGTTCCTCTTGATGCGAACGAGTCTCGGTGGGTACAAGTGCGGTCATCGTCGCGATGACGCGATCCGTCGACGTTGTACGACGCCGGGGAATACCGGGGCGTTGATTCTCGAAGAGAGCCGAAGACGGCGGAGATACGCTCGTAGCTCGGTTGGCCGGCGCTGCGCATGCGCGCGACCACTGCGGCGAACGCTGCTCGCTGCGGCCGAGCGGTACAGCTGTCGGGGAGAGAGAACAGCTGGCCTACGACCAAGGTCACTTATGTATGACACGCTACAGCCACGCTACGTCATCGCGTACTCCGGACAACCGGCTCAGACGAGCCCTCGGTATTGTCGAATCGGGATACGAGATCGAGTGAGTTTCGGCTTCCCGATTGGACACGCTCTCACGCACATCCGACGCGCTCGACACTCACGCGCAAATATCCACGCGAGCTCAACGGAGTGTACACCTCGCTCACGTGTCGTTTAAGCCTCGCGGGAAGGAAGCGTTTGTTAAAAAAAAAAAAAAAAAATTGGCAGCTATCCCCTACTTGGGTCAACGTCTCGAGATATTGCAGCGCGAGGGTACTCGATTGTTGAGAGACGATCCGTACTTGGCAATCGGTCTAGGCAAAACGAAGAGATTGTCGACAATCGTCGGTCCGTTGATGAGCTATGGATACGAGTAGGCCTGAAGTTTCAGATAGATTTTTTTAAATGGTTTACTGCCACTGACTCACCGTTGAATGACGCCAGTAGACTATGAGCTCGTGAATGTTGGTGCTCGGGGCGTACAGAAGAAAATCTCGCCACTCGTTGAAACTGATGTTGAGACTTCCATCCTGGTCCATTCTGAAATCATTTAGAAAGGAATTATTTTTATACAGTCATTGCGAAAGGTTTTGGTTAAAAAAAATTTTAAACGTACCTCTGCAACAATTTCTTCGCTTCTCCCTTTCCCACTTCGACGCCTAGATCCTTGAACGCTCGTATCAACTCTTCCAAGTCGATTTTACCTGAGGATCGTCGGTAACATCGGTGTATCGAGCTCATGTATTTTGTATCCGAGGAGATAAACTATAGCTTCGGAATTAACGAATTCTATGGAAAACGGGTGACGGCTGATTAAATGCTTCGCGTTAAAAGGACTGGAACTTCAATTCTCGTTGGAATTCAAAGTGAAATCGGGTGTCTATTGCGTTAAGCGCATAAAAATTATATATAGGAGATTCTTGGAAGCGTGCAGCGCGTTTCACTACCGACGCGTTACTTTGATGTATTTTGACTCTAAGTTATCAAATCACCGCGGCGCGGTCCAAAGACAGTATTTTTTGTGCTCGTGTACGTCTCACACGTCCTTTGACCTCGAGCAACGGAAAAGTAGGGAAAGATCGACGATAGAATCGCGGAAAAATATTTGTTACGCAAATTCATGAAACTCACCATCTCGATTCTTGTCAAGGTCGGAAAATTGTAGTCGTAGATTTTTCTCATGTTCGCGAACATAATGAATGAATTCTGCTAAGCTGATATCGCCGCTCTTAGTGCTATCCGATTGGGCCAAGAATTTCTGCGAAGAAAAAATCACTGGAGAAATAATGCGCAGCTTCTTTGTTTCCTCATAGAGGAAGCAAAGTTTTAATGAAAAAAAAAATTCGAGTTTTTAATGTAAACATTTTAAGAATGTTCCAAAACATCGGAAAATCGTATTTTGAAAAAAAATGTCAGGATGAATGGATCTGCGTGCGCGAATGCGTGCGTGCGTGGATGCATGCGTCTGTGTGTGCGTGTGTGTGTGTGTGTGTGTGTGTGTGTGTGTGTGTGTGTGTGTGTGTTTTCGTAGACCCGAAAAATTGAAACTATTATACTTGAGAACGGTTTGAAATATTAAGCTAAAAATTCTAGGTAGAAGTGTCAATTCCTCAAGGTCCGGTTAAATCTTGAGTAAAATTCGGTTATTACTATTTTATGCGGTTTCAACTTGACTAAAAAAAGTCTGTGCATGCGCTAGCTCTTCCAATTTTTGAGTAATTGGGCTAAAAAATCGTACACAAAGGAACTATTATTATCGACCGATGATCCCCATTTATTTTGGCGCAGATCGATTGAACCGTTTATGTTTTATGAGATTTTGAATTTTCTGAATTTTACGAAAAATAAGTATTATCTTTCTGGCGCGAGTTCCCGAATTAAATATTGACCTAACAATAATCTGGTAATAAGTGCCAGATTCGGGATCAGTGGGAAAAAATACATTAGGCATGGCCCCAAAATGACGAATAACTTTGTTTTGGTGAAAATAAAAAATGTGAAAATTTTAATGAAATCGTGTTCAGAATGTTCCAAAACATCGAAAAATCACATTTAGAGAAAATCCTGGATGTGTGTGTGTGGGTGTATGTGTAAGGGTGAAATCAGACGCGAAAAATTCACACCTCTATAATTCAAGAATGCGTCGACCGATCAAACTCATATTTCACATACAGCAGGTGTGGTTGATGGTCAAATTTCTTCAACATTTTAGTAAAAAATGTTCAGTTACTTTTGTTTCTACGTGATTAATAATTTCTTTAAAAATGTCTGTGCGCGTCTAGCGCTTGTAATTTTTTAGCTATGGGGGCAAAAAGTTATAGACAAATGATTCATATTAAATTTAGGAAAAATCGATTGAACCGTTTAAATTTTACTTTATATAGAATTTTTTGAATTTCATGAAAAATGGGTACTTTATTTTAAACGTCATTTTCGGTATTAAATATTCGTTTATGAATAAAATAAGTGGTAGATTCGTGATCAGCGAGGAAAAATACATTACTTATGATCCCGAAGTTGACGATTAGCGTAAAGTTTGTCGGGGATTTTGATAGCGAATATTGTCATAATGCGTAATTTTGGGGAATTATCAAACAGCCATTTCTTTGCTTCCCGATGACATGGCGGAAAAGCCCGAGACGCTATTATGTTCTACGGCAAGAAATAGATAAAATAATGGATGTGATGTGGTTGAAAAAGCTAGGTATAGAGGTATCATTTGGAATTCTTGAGTAAAAATCGAAAGGAGCAGAAAAAAATTCAGGAGCGCATAATTCCATGTACCTATTTTTCGCGCATAAAAACGCAGGTTCGACAAAGTGAAGTCCGACGTTGGTGTATTTTTGATGCTCTCAATCTGAATCGGCCAGCCGTTTTGTATAAAAGTCAAGCACGACATTGACGTTGAAAAAAGTTGAAAATTGACATTTTCATATCGCTTTCTCATAATGTTCTTTTATTCGCGAAACTTCTTCTATTAGGAAGCCAATAATACAGAAAATGCTTTCCCATAGAAGAACCTTTGCGAATAAAAGGACATTATGAAAAAACGATATGGAAATTTCAATTTTTTACTTTCTTTTTAATAGTAAATGTACCAAAAATCTCTGAGGCGCATGTTTTTTTTTTGCTTTCTTGTAAAAAATTGTTAAAAGTGAGATATTTGATCGTCTGGATAATTCGAAAATGCTTTTAAATGGGATAACATATATAGTACACGTGTAGTATCCTAATTCCATTCGTGAGTAACTTGCGACCTAGATTTTTTTTCTTCGCTTGGCCGCTATAACCACTTTGCTGTATCTCCACAGGCACGGATCAACCTTGGTTGAAACCATACAAAACATTACGTAAACTGCTGCAGCAGCAAGGGATTTACTTGGATTCTTATCAATCGCCGATGATACTAGTCAGCAATAAAAAAGAAGAGTATCCTTGAAACAAAGGTTGCGGTGCAAAAAGAATTGTTATATCCGCATAAAAGATTTCGCTTGGAGGTATCAGTAAAAACTACAGGATCAAAATTGTTCGCTCTACTCGAAAATATATGACCCACGATACACAAGGTAACAGAATAAGGTCGCCTTCATTACAACAAGTCCAGCAAAATGGTGCATGTTCGGTCAATAGACAAAGAGGTCATTAATAACCTCAATTCGACGAGTCAACACTGTCAAGGGTGTCACAATGCGTACACCGTCAATAAAGTGAAACAAAAAAATAACAAACTTTTAGAAAGATGAACGGGGAAAAAAATAATTGCATATTTTTTACTGTGCGCGCCTGCTAAGATGCACTATAAAATGCATATATAAAATTTCTGAGAATATTGTTGTGTGCAAAATGTGTCTGCACAGACATTAGGCTCTAACCATTTGTTAAAATGTGACTCTGAAAAATGAATTTGTAACGGTCGTTTCGCCGTCTCTCACGTGATTTTCGATCGCTATACATAGATATTGTATTTATTGGCAGGTGTCGCCGTCGGCCGATCGCCTGCCGCGTGGACCAACATACTGGAAAACTCATCTCGAGGATTACGCAAATATTTCTCTCTCTCGTAATGCAGATAACGCGAGTTTACATTACCTCGGCATAACGCTTATGAACGCCGACCTCGTGCAACGCTTTCGAAAGATCGTGAACGTCAATTCTCCCGTTACCGTCGAGATCCAATTGCTGAAATATCTTTGAGAGCCGCTCCTCGTCCTGGGCCGGTAACTCGTGGAGGTAGTGAGCGGGCATTACCCCGCCAACCATGCCTCCACGACTTGCGGGCATTGTTCGTTTTTCCTGGACTATGGAGCTCAATTGATTATCTTCTCCCAAAGATAATGTTTCACCCGAACGGTCAACAAAATTTCCAAGTTTCACTCGTGAAAACGACCGTTTCACGTTCTAATCCTCGTGCGCACTACCAAGTGAGATGTTCACTTTTTTTTTTTTTTTTTTTTCAACGCCGAACACCGTTCTATCCCCTTCACTCGTTCGAACTTAACGTCGTTTTCTCACACTTATCGTTCGTGTCCTCGTTCCCTTTTGTTCTCACATTCTCGATCGCGCAAAAGCTATTTAACAAGAGAAACTCGAATATTTTTGTACGGATTTAACAATCCGACGCGAAAAACGGCCAAGGACTTCCTGATCTCAGTGATGTCATGCCGCAACCGCAATACCGAGGAACGATGCGATCGAGCTACTTCGCTCTCGCACGTGTTTTACTTTTCCGACGACTGGAGAGCGACCGTCGGCAGAAATGCGACTCCAGCGCTCGCCGATGTATGGGGTACAGATGATTCTATAGCTATACTGACTTATCTATGAAATTTCATTCGATCCCGCATACGGACACGCGCACACGAAAGGAGACAAAACTCTAGTGGATTCGGAATTTTTCATGAACTCCTAGCCCAGAACTTCCGGTATTTGGTCCCTGGAATAAACTGGCGGAAAACCACGCGAACGAACTGCGCACTTTCAAATTTTTCATGTCCGGTGTGTAAGAGAAATAACTCGTTACTTATTTTAAAACAAACAACGATATTGTGTTGAGTATATAAATATATTACACCTTGTTGTACAATACACTTTTTTTTTTGCAAAATACATCAATTTCATTTTAGAGTTTCTTCGAGTCGAAGCGATTTCACCATAGAGACGTTTACTAACCGTTGTTCCATAGATCGTAGTTATATAAATAATGATATCGATCCAACTCGCGGCTCGGTAGAACGTTCAGAGCAATTGCTAAGCTAGAGTGTAATTTTTTTTTCTAAAACCCATGTACTCTATTAACAGGATCTAATACGCGATGAGTTTCTTTGTTTTGTTTTTCTTTTTTTTTTTCTTCTTTTAGTTTTGTTCGAGGCTTCGGTGATTCACGAAGTAGGCACATCAATAGAAACAGTTATACAAAAAGCTATATGGTCTTTGAGAACGAAAGTGGCACGAAGTTTGTAATTTTTATGCAATCGGCAAATATGCGTGCCGCTTTCGTTCGCTAAAATTCTCGTACCTCCCTTATCTTTCGAAGTACTAATTCGAGCTTACAAACAAATTTATGAACAATAGGTACTGGTATCGTCAAAGTGTACTGGCTATATATGCATTATATACGGATATGTATATAATTACTTCTTCTTTTTTTTCATCGTGTTTTATTGTATTGTTCAAACAAAGAACGATAATCGTAAATCGTATGTGGTTTTTCTTTGTTCATACCGTAAACATAGGTACGCGTGTATATTATCGTTATACACATAAGACATGTTTAACATGCAATTAATTTGAAGCTAGCACGAACAGTGGCTTGTTGCGCTTATTACTTCCCGTTTTACACAGCCCTTCATCTCTTCATGGTACACATTATTATTTTGTTTTGCTTTGTTTTCTTTTTTTTTTAACAATGCAGACCCTCTCCCTCGAGTAGTCAAAATTATATTTTCTTTTTAACTCCCTAACAGACACGATTATTTTGTAAAACTCGAAAAGATCTAAATAAAAATCTATCCTCACATGATCATGCGTAACCTTCGAATATATCTATAACACAATGCATATTAATATTTGAAAAAAATCATAAATTATCCAACGTCGTCGAATTAAAACGTAACAAATTTGTATCCGATATAAATTTCATTTCTCTAATCCATTTGTTATAAATTAGTTCGTGTGTTCTTTCGCGGGAGAGAGTTAACGCGATAGTAAAAAAGATGAAAAAAAAAAAAATTCATTGCACCGTGATCGTTAACACAAGAATGCGACTTCATGTTCGAGCGTATAATTTTGTTTTAATTGATTATCATGGCTCTATGGCTTTGAGTTTTATCTCGGTATTACAATGAATTCATTGAATTCGGGATTAGTAAGACCGTTAAATGTTATCTTGACGATAACGCGAGTGCCAAATATGTTATGCGGGAAATATAACGTTTCACGGATCCGAAATTCTTTTTTATGCCCGAACACACGGCGCTTTCTTTTTTTTCTGTTACAGAGGTATAAAAAATAACATTTCACACCTTGAAGAAACGTCTCACATTCCTCGCCGTTCAAACGTCGGGTTTCTCCTCTTCATAAAAGTCTACATCGATACTTCCAATAAAACTGGAATCATTCTCAGACTTAAGCTATATATTATTTTTCCATAAAAATATATAAGCAACCCAGAGGCTATTGCAGTGCACTTACGAACTACGCTGCAACATCCACAGCAGAATGACTAAATCATACAATACCGCTCTCACGAAATTTTCACGCGTTTTTTTTTTCTTGTCTCAACGGTGACAGTGTTTCTCGTTCGAACGAGACAAGCTAATCGTCTAGTTTGAAATAAAGAGAAACAGAAAATAGCTGATACAGACGATATCAGAGGACACACATAAAAGCCAAAGTGCTCGTTTCAGTCAATTGCATTCGCTTCACAATTGTGATTAGCAGTCTTAGTTTTAATCTTCCAAATAAAAAAAGATCTGCCCATAAAATTTCGTGAGTACGCACAGTATTGGCGATGTATAGGGGGATCAATTATATTAACTAAGTAAACCTTCCATAAAACATAAAATGTTAAATTCCCTCTACGTAATAAATTCATAATAGTAATATTGTTACGGGTTATCGTCTAATCTTCGTCAGGGCTTAAGTAACATCTGTCCCAAATATTATCGCGACACGAATATACGCTTTGCCCCGGTGTGCATATACATATATATATATATACTACACTAGCCATGTTTATAAAACACTGACATTGATTCTCTGTTAAATTTTAACAAATCTGCTTCTTCCTGCTCAATCGGTTTTTTTTTTGTATTTTTTTCCTCATTAAAAAAAAACTCGTGTGTCGATCTACATGCAGCCAATTTTTTTTTCCAATCGCCAGAATGCCTCAACAGCATGGTTTTGATGTAAATCAAAACCAATTGACCCTCTCCGTCTCAACATAGACAGATAGACGAGGAGGGAACAATAGATTTTGTCAACTCGATGGGCGGGAGTAGCATTTTGTGAGCGAGTTTAATCGTGGACACAAAGAAAACAGCAAACGACGATTGAAAGATTTTTAAAAACACATTGCACCGATAACAGCAATTTGTAAAGATTGGAGTAGATAAAAATAGTAGTTTTATATCACATTGTTCGTAATCGTTAGAGACGAAAAATCTGCGTAACGGCTTTGACATCTAAGTACTATTTAATTCTGGGGTTAAAAGCAACACAGTCCATATTTAATTTCCTGGCCTCCGGACACCTGAGTTTCATTGTGTGTTGTGTTTATAGATTTTTTTCTTTTTCTTCAAGTTTCGTCTTTGTAACATATAAACCTCGGACACTCGAACAGTTTGACATGCCAAACACGAATTAGGCATCGACACTGCTCGCCATGAGATTTCAAACGATTATCTTCGGCTCGAGCAAAGCAAAGCTTATCGTACCTTAATTTTTTTTCTTCTGATTTCTTTTTTATACGTGTCGTAGAGATTTAATAGATACTAGCTTTACCATCGATCGCCGAAATGATCATTTCTTCGTGCTGTCCTCCTCGCTGGACCAACGCTTTTCCTGCTCCTGGAGTTCAAAGTCCCATCGCAGTTCCAATTCCCGCATGTCGTTTGCTATCCCTGCTTCGTAGGTATCCGCCTGAGAAAAAAAAAAAAAAAAATTAGATTGAAAAATTAAACGCGTTACAAGCCGCAGACCCGGTCAAGGCATGGCTTGTCAACCCACCTCTTCGCTCTTGTAGTCTTTGCTCATACTATGATTAGACATTAAATTATTAGCCGGCTGGATCCAAGGCACGCTGCCGTACGGACTCCAGTTACGAACATCTTTCTCCTTCTCTCTAATGCCTGCCTCGATCATCTGTAGCTCCTGAGCTAGTCTCTCACCCTCGGTGAAGGCCGCACCTTGGGTCGCCAACTAAGCAACGTATCACACACACATAAGTCTCAGTCGAATAACTATCTAAATCCGACGAGACTGGCAAAACTCCAGAAGCGTACCTTCAGATCGTTGATTTTCTTTTCTAAATGCTTCAGCTGTTGTTTAACCTTCTGGGACTCGAGGATCAAGCTGCAGACACAATTTATACGTAAACGGGATGTACCGATAACTGTAGGAAAAAGAATATACTTACTCTTTCGACATGCACTCTTGCCGGGCGAGCTGCACGTGCGAAGCCGGTTCCGATATATTGCAATGCCCGACAGTAATGTAAGCGTCTCCCATACCAGTGGACGAAACAGCTTGGACACCACCGTTCGCACTTATCGTCGCGTAAGCTGGAAATATAATAGCTTCTTTATAATAAATGTGTCTGCTGTTAGGTAGGATTTCGTTACTCACGTTGATGTCCGTAGTACCAAGACGTCACGGGACTCGAAGCAGGAATCGGTCTGAGTGTTTGTAATGAAGGTGCCATCCCGTCTGCGTACATGCCTGATGCTTGTACTCCACTGTTCGGTCTGGAATAAAATTTAAAAAAATACATTAATTTATGAAAACCCCACTGTTTAGGATAATTGAATTAATATATCGGCAGTTACCTGATCAGCGACTTCGACACTCTCGATATGGGACCGTATTTGCTTGCCGGTGGAGTCTCGAACGGAACAAACTCGTCGTCGAAGAGCATAGAGTCCGATCGACGATAATTGTTCCCATAATTAACGTGCGGTCCCGGTGTCATTTGAGATCCAGGACCGTTCGTCCAGATGGAATAATTCGACGACAGTGGATTTCCCTGAATGTCGTAGTTCTTGACAGGAACAAGTATCATTGAATGCTGTATCAATTACAAAAGTGCTGGAATGTAAATTATGATTTAATGTAAATTGTTTAAAATACCACTTTCATCTGCTGCGGCGCTGGCTTGCCAACAATGTTCTCCAATTGACTTATTATCTCCATTCTTCTCTGTAGCAATATCGCGAGAGTCTTGGCAACTGATCTTTGCTGCGAATTGAAAGATAAAAAACGTCAATGTTACACGTACAAGTTTCGGGTTCCTTGATAAACATACAAGGTACCTTTTTCCCATTGTTAGGCAGACCGTTCTGAGCAGTCGGTGGTAATTGCGACGGATCCCAAACGTGCATGTTCGGATTAGCAAAGTCCAGGGGTGCCCCGTGCATTATGTAGTGGGAGCATTGAACATCGACGTTCTTAGCGGGCACTACATGCGAGAGAGCTTGAGGAGGAGGCAACACGTAATTCGCAAGTGATCCAACAAAATTGTTGTCAGTGTTCGCCGACGGATGTTGCAACGCGTTCACTTTACTCGGTGAATTGAAATCTATAAAAAATAAAATAAAAATTACATAAGAAGCTATTATTTTGTTATCTAACAATTTTTATAAAAGCTACGTACTTTCTCTGTGATTATTGTCGTGAGCCTTTCCGCCGTGATAGGTCATATCCTCGCACTGCTTGAAACCCTTCGCGCTCGGTGGAACAACGGCCACGGATTTCTCGATTTTCGGATCGGGGCTCCCGGTCAATGACAGACTCGATCTTACGCTCAACTTCCGGTTTTTCGATCTGTACTTGTCAAGCTCGAGATCGCTGTGCGCGAATGTACAGTTTGTCGCGCGCGGACACGATCCCCGGAGTGCGAGATCCCGGCACATACTGACTTTGTACTTGGGCTGACCGGGACCGGCGGTGTGTACGCCCTCTTGTGATTTTCGATTGCCGTGCTGCTGGATGTACTCGACGAGAGCCGTGACCACGGTTCTCACAGCCTCCAGGGCCGCGCGACAGTCCAGCCACGAAGGCGTCTCCGTCTCTGGACTCGGATCTATAGCAGCAAGCAGTTCCAGCTGCGGTCGCAGACTGCTCAGCTGTCCCGGATCCGGCGTCCGCTGCAGAGCGATAACCAGCTCCTGAACGCTCTGAGCGAACGACTGAGGAGTTTGGAGCTTGTCGATTATGCTCTGCATGTGAGACTTGTGGCCCGTGTCGCCGTACAGCAAGGCCGACCACTGATCCGGCGCGATTCTCAATCCAGCTTCGGTCGCAATCTGCACTATCTGAGCGTCGTGCTCGCGTCTCAGAGCCTCGTACGTTCTAAACTCTTCCTTCAGTTGCATCAGCGACGAGTCACCTTCGCGCTTCGACACTTTGAAGCAACTCGCTCTGTAAAGGAGCTGCACGACGTGACCTATGCTGGTCTTCGAGGCCTGGGTAAAGTGCGGTTCCAGACGCTGAACGACGAACATTACGAGAACTTTCCTAGACAGCGCCGAACCGTCCTCGAGCGCCAGCAGAACGAGCTTCAGCACTTCCTCTTGCATCGCTGAATCAAAAAGTGACGCCATTAGGATAATTATCGTCGACCGCTTTATTTCGGAGTTTCGTCGTACGCCTACCTGGTCCTAGAAACTGGCATCCTCGTGCCCGAACCGCCGCCCACAAATTCGCGCTCAGTTGCTGCGGATTTTGATGTTGCAGTATCAATTCCGTGACTGAACGTTCGCCGAGACTTCTCGCAGCGCGAACGGCCCGCGCCCGGCCCTCCGGCTCTACCAACTGGCATCCTACTAGCGTGACTAGCTTTCTCTGCATCGGTCTCGACACCAGTCCCATCCCTGATCAATAAAAAAAAAAATATATCAGTCATGAAACAGTAAAGCTAAATAGTTACCCATATAGCAATTGGAAGACAACAAAAATGGAAGACTTCTTAGATGTGCTCTGATTTCATTTCCATATGAACTCGGAATGTCCTCTGAAAGATATCGAATGCGTCAATTTCAGAGCACTACTAGTACTCTCAAACATCTGAACTTAAGTAGGTCTTTTTGTGGATTTGTCGTATACGTACAATATTGATCCAGAATGTATGTTTATAAAGAGTTCTCGAGAAGACTTACTTAAGTTCACATGTTTGAGATGACTACCAGTGGTCCAAAATCAACGTGTTCGGTAGCTTTCAGAGGATATTCAGAGTTCATATCGAAATAAATTCAGAGCACATTTAAGTAGTCCCCCGTTGTTTATGATCCATTTACGACGTATGTATGTCGTTGAATTGTTATGTGGGTAAAATCACAAAGGTATAAGTATATTTAGCAGACCTGTGCCAGTCGTGGGAGTGGCCTGGCATGGTTTGAGATACAAGGCAAGCTCTTCGATGCAACGTTTGGCGGCCAAGTAATCCGAATGATCGTCGGCTGGCAAAAGTTTCTGATAGCTTGTTCCGGCATTGTTGGACACAGGGTTCCCCACCAGCTGGAGCAGAGCTTCGTTCAGCGGTAACCTCTCGATCTCAGTATTGATGGAGCTCTGAAAAAATATTGTTCCCGTTAAAAATTAATTGGCAAAGAGAAAGAGTAGAAATTTTTGAGTTTAGCTGTATCAATTATTTTTGTGTTTTCACCTGATCGAAGGGGCACTGCTTGCGATGCAAGTTGGCCAGGCAAGTACGGCATATCGTGTGACCGCATCCTAAGGATATTGGTCCACGTATAGCCGCATCAAAGTCGTGACAGCAAACGGGACAAGAAAGGAATTCAGTCCACTGAGGTGCCTGTATTGGCATTCTATAATACAAACAAAAAAAAAAGTTTTACACACAAGATCGTCCGAGATTAGGCGTTTCTGGTGGGTTGAGCGACGAATAATGACCTCATTAAAGAGGAAAGAAGTGAAAGTTTAGACTCGATCTTGTATCTAATCTCTGTGAAAACGATACGACATTAAATTCAGGGTCGACGCGACGCAGGCACGGGATCGACGGTCGACAACGATAATTTTTCATCGAATTTCCCAGTGGGATATTGACATTCCAAAGTGACGTGTTATGATCTTTCTGCTTTACAATACCCCTCGTTCTTTGTACTGTCATAGATCGCGACGTTCTACGGCGCGACGACCGGAAGCAAAACAATTCTTGTCCGCGCATTGTTGACAAAACAATAATCCGCGTAACACGAACGTCACGGATCGTCATACGACGTTGCGAGAAAAAAAAAAAGAAAAGATAATAATTTTTATCCGATACGCAAATACTTGTGACTTCTGTTAGGAGTATATTGATAACGAGGACATTTTTCGTACGACACGTAGAATACTCGTTAATTCTCGTCGCCCACGGTAACGATAACTCATCATCGCCTTGACTCACTTGCCTTGGTATTGCCTTCACAAAACATCACAATAATTAATAAATGACTTCACTTTATGATCCTGCCATCAAAAAGTGAACGGGACGTACGACGAATGTAATGAGGTAAGCTTTGGCTCTCTTATTTTTTTTTACGTCGCGAACTGTGCAGTAACGTCGTAGACCGCGAATTCGATGATTCAAAAAAGTATCCAGAACAGAAAGCACAGATTGGTGGTATTGTCTCGTGTCTCTAGAATCGCGTCACATCCGGCGCTGTTTCACGGAGAGCCACGACGCCTCGACACGAAACACTAGAAACACAATATTAAGGAGGTTGGAGCGCTTCATACTAGTCAAGTGAGTGCCACATTTTTCGAGTTGTTTGTACAAACTTTTATGCATCTGTTGATTATGGTGCATGATTATTTGTATTAAACATTAATTGCATTAGATTTGCAAAAATATTGATTGGTTTGTGCTAAATTTCGGAAATCTACATATTCGTTGAGTTTTTTCCAAAAATAATTCGTAATTTTTGTTAGATTTTGATGTATTACGGCTCATTCTCTTCCTTGAAAGATGCTCTACGAATTCACCACGTAGATATTCGATAGTATTTTCCATTTAAAAATGACGGCCTTTTTTATCCATCTATGAAATTCCTTCATAAACAAACAGCTGTAATTTTTAAACAGAAAATAGTATCGAATATCTAGATAGTGAATTCGCAGAGCATTTTTCAAGGAAGAGAATGAGCCATGATCCACCAAAATCGAACAAAAATTGCGCATTATTCTTTGAAAAAATTGAAAGAATATGTGCCATTTCGAAAGTCATAATAAAACCGGTTAATATTTTTGCAAAGTCCATTGCAATTAATGTTTTCGTAGGTTAAGAACATCCGCTGTAATACAAATAACCATCCACTGTAATCAATAGATTCATGAAAGTTTGTATAAAAGACTTAAAAAATGTAGCACTCATTTGACTAGTCGCGAAGCGCTACAACCTCCTTAACATGCTTCTTATTAATTCCCCGAGTGGGGTGTCACGTCGTTCGAACATTTGGCGGTTCTTGATTATATCGAAGCGTTTCGAGATATATTCCCCGCGAGATAAGCAAATGGCCGCCGCGATTCCCAGCTCCTCGGAGAGTATAACAGCGATGTCAACAAATGTCATGTGTTTTTGGAGTAAAAATTAATTACCGTCCCGACATGCCGGTGTCGATCTGATCGTCGGACACGTCGTCGCGAGTCTCGTCGCGTCATTTTATTTCGACGACAATTTTTTTCGTCCGAGCTAAATAAAGATTTTCGGCGGGAATCACATCATGTCAGGATATCGGAGGGTCAATTACTACGAGCTGTGCAGACTTTGCACGAGCAGCGAGGGCAACAGGATGAACATATTTCGGGACGAGGGACGCAGGCGGCAGCTTCAAACGAAAATCGAGTCCTATCTGCCGATACAGGTATGCGAAAACTGCACATCAAAAACGTCACCCGCTCCGATCTCGCGGACGCCAGTGCTTTTCGCTATTTTCCCGGTCCATTTTGCCTGTGCAACGTTTGTGTATCCGATTTACCTATCCTGAAACGGGCCCGTCTCGTTTTCCGCGAGTTTCCTTCAATTTCCTGTATTCCTCGACTCCTCGCGTACGTAGCAACGGACAAGTAAGTATACGTATTTCTGTCTCCTCCGGCAATCTACAAGCAAAAATTTCATCTCAAGGTCCACGAGGAAGATTCCCTGCCTAAAGTGGTCTGCCACGACTGCGTCAGGAAACTGGAGACCTACGTGGAGTTCAGAGACACGGTGGTCAGTGCGGAAGGTATGCTCGAGTCGTACTTCACGTCTCTCAGATTCTCCGACGATTTTCTCAAAGAGGGAAAGGTCTACGTGAAGACGAACGAGAAGGAGAGACCGTCGTCGCCTCAGGAGGACCCTCTGAAAACGACCATAGAGAAGCTACCGCCTGCCGGCGGCGGTCAATTAGTTACCGCCGAACCCCCTCAGATTCAGCATTCGCAGCCAGTCGTCGTTGGCAATGTAAATGCATCCAATATACAAATTATAAGCGGCGTTCAAGCGAGGGTTCAACAATACAAATGTGCCATGCAGGTTTGTACTCTCGGACGATAACTAGACTGTTGTCATGAAATTATAAGTAATGTGCATTGTATAAGTATAAACAATATTTTACAGATGCAGCCGGGCGGCGTTGCGTCCGCAGTCGTGGAAGCCACCGCTGAGACTCACTACAGTTATCAGCAGCAGACTTCGTCGCAGGTCTCCCCTCAGGACAACTCGCCTCACACCCAAAGTAGAATAACGGAACCGCAGCAGCAGCAGCAGCAGCAGCAACAGCAAACGAGTCAGATCCATCAAGTGCAAAATCAAATACAGAGCCAAAGTCAAATAAATCAGCAGCTGCAAACGCAGAGGCAGGTTCCTCAGCAGCAGCAGCAGCAGCAGCAGCAACAGCAACAACAGCAACAACAGCAGCAGCAACAACAACAACAACAGCAGCAGCAACAACAACAACAACAACAGCAGCAGCAGCAGCAGCAGCAGCAGCAGCAATCAATTCAACAGTCGCAAATTGTCCAGCAACAGAATCAAGTATCAGTCGTGAATCAACAGCAGCAAGGCCAAGCTCAGATAACACAACAGCTTCAGCAGCTGCAGAGACAACAACGAGAATTCGAGAAGCAGCAGCGTCAGCTGCAGCAGATCGAGAAGCAGCAGGTGCAGATATCATCGCAGTCGGATCAGCAGCAGACGGCGCCGCAAATATTGCAGCAGCATCAGAACAACAACGTGATGATGAAGGGCGATGTCGTGGTGGAACAGCAGCAGGCGAGCCTCAAGGTGGAAACGGAAACGCAGAACATCGGTTCGCCGGCCGAAACGGTTCAGACATATACGACCGTGCAGGCGTCACCCGAAGTGTTTCTCAGCCTCGGACTTACACCCCAAGCGCAGCGGGATGATGTCAAGGAATTCAAGGATTACATGAAAAATTCATCCGACGACGGTATATCGAGAAACTCGATAGGTCAGATATCGGAGTTTCTTAGAATCCGTTCGTGTCCGGAGCCCGCACCGCTCATCACCGTTAATCCTCAGGCCATTTGTCAGACGAGCAGAAGCACCGTGTGTCGCGACTGCGGCAAGGGTTTCGATTCGTTGAATCAGCTCAACAATCATCAGTGTCCGTCCTCGCCGCTCATAAGCGATGTCTCGGACATCGGCAGCAAGGACGACACTGTTCAGAACAATGGCAACTGCTTCAGTTGCGATATCTGCGGCAAGCCTTTCAAACGGAAAGAGCACCTTTTTCAGCATCGGAAATTGCACACCGGCGAGCGTCCATACGTTTGCACGACGTGCTCGAAAGCCTTCAGCCGGAAGGAACATCTCGTGAGGCACTCGGTTTCTCACACGGGACAAAAAATGCACGAGTGCGAGATGTGCGGCAAGAGTTTCTCGCGGAAGGATAATCTTCACAAGCATCGCAAGACGCACGGGGTATCGGGTCCATACATATGTGAGACTTGCGGCAAATCGTTCGTCGTTAAGCATTATTATCTCATGCATCTGACAACCCACGCACCGACGATCATGGACGGTGCCGGTTGTCAAGATCCACTGCCTTACAAGTGTGATCTTTGCCACAAGGCTTTCTCGGTAAAACAGTATCTAACTACCCACAAGCTCAGGCACAGATCGAAGAACAACGCTAGTCATTCGAATAATAGCTTGAACGGTCAGCCACAGCAGCAACAGCAACAACAACAACAACAACAACAACAACAACAACAACAACAACAACAACAACAACAACAACAACAACAACAACAACAACAACAACAACAAGCAGCAGCAACAGCAGCATCAGGGCAACGGGACGAACGGCGTGACCGCGACGGGGCCTGCAGTCGCTACGACGGGAAACATCGTTACTAACACCAACGGCCAAGCCACCGGGGAAGCTCCCGTGGTCGAGATTCAGAGTGTTATCGAGCGTAACGATCAGAATCACGGTACATTCGCCAATAATCAGTATCACGGGAACGTGCAACAATTTCAATGAGATAAGGGGAAGCGCGTCTACTATGTTCTCTTGCCGAACGGTAACAATCACAAGATTGTCGTTGTCTGAAGCAATTGAAGATTTAATCGAGACGCGCCCGACTAAAAGCTTTGACCGGCTACAGCTTTGCTCCCTCGAATCACACAGGTTTTTTTTTTTTTTAATAATCCTGCTGTCTTATACGGGATTCTTACTGATACGTGTCTTTACTCGGGAATCCGCGGAGTAAGTGTGGCACGAACTTATAGCTAAATCAAAGTATGAACATACGAAAGAAAAAGCAAAACAACAAGAGACTCGCGCAGCATTAATCTCGACTTGGCAGTGGCTTAGGAGACTGACATACAAAACCTACGATTTGTACATATATTTTAACGGACGGAAGAAAAAAAAAGGTATTGATCCGAGGTCTCGAGTCGATAATAGTACGTGCAAGAGTCTTGCGAGAATGACGAGTGAGAGAAGCAAAAATTAATAACTTGCGTAGCAAGTAAGCTACGCATCGAAAAGAGTTTCTGTTACATAAAAACAGAAAAGAAAAAAGAAGCAACCGTACTACTAGTTACTGTAGTATTAAAGATAGAATATATATAACGGGATCATTGCGTCGCGTTATTAACTATTTTTTCAGAAAAATTCCACTAGGAGAATATTTTATATTGTAACCCTTGTATTTTTTATTTTTCTCGTTCGAATGCCGTGAGCGTTATTCACTAAGGAAAAAGTAATACTATTATTATTATTATTATTTTAAGAGCCACGGAATGGGAACAACACGCCCAGTGTTTCATTTCGACCTATCGTGTTGTTTATATAAAGATTTATTTCTACTTTTGCAAAGAGTTTTTATGTTTAGAGGCGGAAAATGAAACGGGCGTGAAAAATTACAAATTAAGTTTGTGTTCGTGTTGCCATAGATATCGTGAAGAACTTTTATACATCCGTGCAATATATATTATCGCTGCGCGATAAGCTCATAGAGTCATGTATGCTTGACGAATCAATTAGAGAACAATAATTGTCTGTCGTGACCTCATACTCACACACACAAACACACATACACACGCAAAAAATATCGCCAATGTTCCGTGGCTCTTTTATAGAAGAAAAAAAAAAAAGAAAAAAAACAACAACAAAATGTAAACTCGTATGTTTTATCGCTACTACACTTAAACGTATGTGTATATAAATGTATGATGAATAGGGGGTAGACCATTTTGAGACCAAAGAATATTATATTGTGTATAAATTGTCTGTGTAATACTACCACATAGGGCAATAGATATCAGTGTAAGTCGAAAAAAATACACTAAGATGCAAGACTTGATATATATATATATATATAAAACTTAGAGTGCCATTTGACCAAACCGAAGCATTTACATATTAGTAATCTCGAGAGTTGGGATTACCCGAAAAAAAAAACAAGAAACAAACAAAACCGTCATTATCTAAGCACGACGACGAGATGAGTATCAAATAAAAAGAATCAACTGATGGACCGTAGAAGAATTCAATGCCGGATTCGATACATGTAAGACCGTATGCAGTTGTAATCGGATAGATTCTCTATGCGACCAACTGCTACGACGGCCGGACACTGATCGTAGATATACTTGTTTGCCACATCCCTCAACGATTCGGTCGTTACTTTCTACAAAGACAAATTCCAGTTATCATTCCTATCGTCCCAAAAAAAAAGTAAATTTACTTCGTATCTGGCGAGTCGCTGATTGAAAGGTTCGTAACATCCACGACGATGGAGACAAGTGGCTATATCGAAGAACCGATCCACCGAATCATTTACCCTTACGAGTTCCCTCATTTTCGCTTGATTAACAGCTCGAGCTACTTCCTTGCTCGTTATAGTGGAACAGAGTCGCATCCACTCATTTTGAAGCATCCACATCATGTCCTGAAGATTTATCGTAGCTTCGATATTAATTCGATTCTATCGAGACTGTTGTAAGCTGGACATTTTTTTTTAATCTGTGAACTAACTCTGATAGACAAGCGCCATGAAAAGTAGCAATATTGGCGCGATATTTGCGACATGTGCGGCACATGTCGCAATTATTGCGCCAACTGCTACTTTTCGTGCATCTTCTCGCAGACGAAGTAACAGCCCCATAGACTTGTTTGGGCCCAAGCTATGTTGAAGGATCTGTACATGTGGCACATATCAGTATTGAAGGCGCAGTGAGCCAAGTACGGAGCGTTGTGCCTACCACCGCCTGTGTTAACATTTTTTTATATAGTTCACAGTCACGAAGAAATAATTTATTTAATTTCGGTACCGTGAGTCAAGTCCCAGGAACCTACGATTTCCTTGGCCACGGTCAGGGTGCAATGATCCTGGCAATTAGCGTGTCCAGGACCTTCGACAGCCACTGCCACGTAGCCCAGACTCTCGTCGTCGTCTCTCAATCGAATTTCCGATCCTGAATTTATCGAGTTGCGATTAAAGCTCTGGACTACGAGAGACCGATGCAGCTTTACCTGTAAATCTGTAATGAGGTGTACAAGAAAAATTCTCGGTTCTATGATCTCCCTCGCTCACACAATGATCTTGTCGGGTCTCGACAAAATATTCGCTGGCCAAACACTGAAACTCCGAGAACGATGTTCCTCCGGTGCAGATCATAGTCAATGTGGACGGTTTGAAGAGACGCTTTCTGAAGCACTCGACGGTCTGCACGCGAATACTTCTACAGAAAATGGAACGCTGAATTCGTGTCTGGAAGGACTTTTGGTTCATCCACTCTTGTACGGTGAGCTTACTCGAGAATACAGGTATCCGGATAGACACTCTTGCCTAAATCTGTGTTCTGATAAGCAGTCATTGGAAGATAATCCATTACAACCCGCTCGTTGTCCGTTTCCATCTCCGACAATTCCCTCAGGATCATGAATCGCGCTGCAATTATATCTTCGTTGCCTGAAGAAGAAAAAAATTACATAGCTTCGTTGGATTGTCATTGGGTATTTTGGACTAAGCTTTGATGGAAAACTTACAGGTCACTCCATTGAGTACAGCATCCGCGAGCAGCTCGATAATCGACTCCACGTTGCACGAAGGAATCGATCCGTAGAAGAGAAACATATCTCGCATCGCAAGTGCTCCCAACTTTCCTCCTGTTCTGTCCAGCACTTCCGCTATTTCTTCTCGACTTCGGCACCTTGTTCTCTGTGTTTGCGATCAGAGTATTATTCGGGATTTGCTTTTTAAGGTAGTCCTTGCGAATAGGCTTCACTTCGAATAAGTTTCAGAGAAATGGGAGGGAATTGCAATCACTTCTGGATGGTATAAAAATCTGAAGAAATCAAGTGTATTAAAGATGCTGAAAATATTAATTTTGCATAATAATCATTTCAAAACGTGTTATTAACAAATTGCTGAAAATTCAAATTGTTCATCTAATCTGTCGAAACGTAACTTTTTTTTAATTAAAATTATTCGTTCATTTTTCTAAATACATATGACTTTTTTCAGATTTTTAAATTTACTTTGAATTTTTTGTTTTTATATGGGGAAAACGTGTAGAAAGTCATAAAATTCAAAGTGAATTAAAAAATCTGAAAAAATTCATATGTATTTAGAATAATTAACGAATAATTTTCATTAAAAGAAAAGTTATATTCCCGGGAAATTTCTTGAATAATTTAATTTCTAATCAATTTGTTAATAACATTTTGGAATTATTATTATGCAAAATTAATCTTTTCAGCATCTTTAACGCTTGAATTTTTTCAGATTTTTATACCATCAAGAAGTATTTACAATTCTCTCTCATTTCTGTGAAATTTACCCGATGTGAACACTGTTCGCAAGGACTAAATTAACAAGTTTCTGCCGATACTCACTCTGAATATCAAGTGCTCCATTAGCAAAGATGCACCCCTTTCTTCCGATCTCTCGTGAAGCGATCCGGCTGGAAGAAAACATCCCACGGTGGTTACGCAAGAATCTTTGTGCTCGCAGATCAGACGCATTCCGTTTCCTAATTCCACGGACTTCAGCGGGCTCTCGGGAACGTCCAGACGATGACTTCCGGTGCATGACTGCGGTATCCTCTTCGCCCTTGATACTTCGAAGTTTCGGAGCTGTTGAAGTTGTCGATCCCGTATTCTAATCGGGCTGAAAAATGCCCTCCCGAGGCTTGAAGTCTTTCGAAGCCACTGCATTATTTACTGTCATCGGCAAAGATTCGTCGAAACCTAGCTAAAAGTCATAAGTATATTAAACAATTGCCATACGATCGACGATTGTCAAATTTTATCGGGTGGTATTCTACTTTTCTTCTTTTTCGTATCTAGGATTGGTAATGATAGAAAAATATTCAACTATTCATTTCTCGACAGTCTTGTTTCATTGAAATACAAATTTTTCGTTATATATATATATATATCAGATACATTGAATACTATAAGTATTAGAATTACGATAAGGTTTTTTTTTCGTCGTGTCTTGGAAACTACGTGTTACACGGAGCTCTACGATCGCATAAGTTTTACGAATAGGGCAGTCACACTCTGAGATGATAAGGGGGGGGGGGGGTTCAGTATATATCTGCATTCGGAAATAATTCTGGACTCGATTCTTAAAAAAAAAAAAAAAAAAAAAAAAAAAAGCAACCAAAACGAAACAGACGAAAAAAAAAAAAAATGCAAACAAAAGTTAATACGAATGATACGAATATAAGTATCTCGAACAATATTGAAGATAATTTACAATCTCTCATTCACACATAGACATCTATAAATTGCACCCTACAATGAAGAACCGGAGTTAGCCCCGTCAAGGACATAGTCGGTACACTGTAGCCGACTCAATCATTATCGTCGTTACGGCTGTTCGCAAAGTGTTCGCCAGTACGTGAAGGTCTAATGATAAAGAATATATAAATTATGATCGAAGAACGTCTTAACAACAACGAAAGGAGAAACGTCTCTCCGTTGATCCGTTAGATTGTGATATTTCATATCGTTAATTAACATTGTTAGAATCAGAGCTATCCCTAATTCGCCGAATTAAACTAATCGCATACGGTACAGATCGCTCACTCTTCGTTGAAAGACGATAAAATTTTAACGTTGGGCCTCGCAGCTTTGAATCTCTCTACTCCCTCCTGCGTTACCGCAGTGCCCGTTACGTCGATTAACTCGAGAGTCGAAGCGTTTGCTGCCAAGTGATCGAGGCTGTGGTTCGTGACGCGCGAATAATTTCTGAAAAGAATGAAAAAATTATGTCGATCGTATTGCGCGTCGATCGAACAACGGAGAGGGACGATGCGATCGGTGACTATTTATTTATTTACCTGACGACGAGAGTTTTCAGATTAGGATTATTGCAGACGCGTACGTCTTCCGCGAATACGACACCTCGTGCTGCCAACAGTTCTATCTCGTCGTATACCTCCTGTATCGGATTGCCGATTATTCGCCGATCGCAGACGTATGTCCCGAGAGAGCATACCGATCTGTCGGATATGAGACAACGCTCGCTATCGTCCCACGTTCTACTAGCTTCTGCAAACTCTCTCATGTACTGAAAAAACAAAAGAAATTATGTAAATAATTTGAATACGACTACTGTCCTGTTTGCGGCTTGTCAAATTTATCAGATCGATGTTCGGATCGATAAGCAGATCGATATATTTACCTGGATTATGTTTCGATCTTCGTACATTGGTATGCAACCCTCGGCTTCGAGACTCTGCATGCGATCCCGACCGCACTGCCCTCGATTTCTGGCACTCGAACGAGGCTCCACACAGAAGGAAGACGAAGGAGACTCTCGATTTCTCGACTTCGGACACTCGAGATAAATGTGAGTCAATGTTTTAGTAATGCTGAAGCAACTCAATTCGCTGTCCCCAACTGCGGTGTCTCGCAAGTCTAGAATCTAATAGGAAGTAAGGAGATTATTTAAATTCTAACGATTCGTTTTGTACCACAAGCGAATCTTGGGTTTCTCTCACCTCCAGACTCTTGAAACCGCCTCTCGTCGCGATACTCGCATAGGCGACACACTCGCCGATCCGTTGACACGAATTCAATCTCAGCTCTTTGAGCTTCGGTATTTTGCCGAGAACCATCAACGATTGCGACGTGAACCACGCGCAATTACTCAGAATCAAGCACTGCAAAATTATAGTCACAAATCGCCATGTATTCTCTCTTCGATTCAGTGGAAAAATATAAGAAAATCTTACCGTGAGATATGGCATGTGGAGATCTATTGTCCAGAGATAGGACTTTTCCGAGTTAAAGTTGAAGTTGCGCAGACTGCATCCTTTCAACGACAATTTTTCGAGAGTCCGTGGAAACTGGCGTATATTTGTCTGGCGAGAGATAAATTATAGTTAGCTTGTCTCCGTTACTTTGGCATTGCCGCGACAACTTCCTCAAGGAGGATGCGGGACAATCCTTCGATCAAATGCAAGCGACATTTTTAAGAGTCTTCCACATTCCCTCAACGGCTCGGAGCCAACGCCATAATAATTCTTACGTCTTGCGAATTGAGATTGCAGTCCTCGATGAATAGTTCCTTGATATTTTTACAGGTATCGCTAACAGTAGTGAGGAATTCATTTCTGAAAGCCGGACTGGATTCCGGATTACCGCGGATCGCTACGCACGTCGTAGAGGGATGAAGAAATTTAACATATTTTTCTAGATGGTCCATCGGCACGGGCTTAAAGCGGCAATCCATCCGGTTCCACAGAGTCCTGTCGCGGCATACTCGATCCAATCTTCGGCAGCACCTTGCGATCCGACATGCAAACGAAAACTCGCTTTACCAAATATTCTCCGACGCGCGTTCCATCCGTGGCTAAAGGAAACTCACAGACTCAACGCCAGCAGGTCCTGTGGATGAAGATACTTCATTATGTTGAGAAGCACGTCGTCAGAAAAATCCAGGACGTTGTACGTGCAAGCTCCGGATTCTCGCGCCGCCGCTTCATCTTCGGTTTCGATTTTCGGCCGTTTGTAATCGCGGCTGCTCGACGGCTCCGGCGACAGGGACTTGCTACGTTTCACCTTCATTTTCGACCTGCACCTGTAACAAGACATAAAATGGTACTTCAGAAAAATTGTAAAACTACTTGGATAGGTCCATCCCATTCATACGTTTTACAGTCGATTGGCTTTCTGGGTAAATGCATGGAGGATATCCTCGCCCAGATATCTTCCCTAGCGTCGGACATGCTCGCAACTCTGACGTTTAGAAAACAGCCGCTGCAGTATCGGCAGTTCGCACATGACTGTCAGAAAAACTACGTTTTGGAAGCTCCACCGTTCTAAATTTGACCTACGCTGTCTTACATTTTGGCGTAAGCCCAACAACTATCTATATAAGCTACGGCTTACAGTTTATTTTCTGCCATCTTTGTTTCTTCGTTCTTATTTACAAAACTTTCTGCCGCCGGCTATGACGTTCGGCAGCTGTCAGGAACGCGTTTCAAAGATCTACGATCGGACAAACTTTCGACGTCGTTCTAGCTTCTCTGTGCAGCGTATATGGCGTTATCTATGTAACGTAGAAAAAAATAACAAATTGATATTCTTTTAATTGAAAATTACAAAAGGAAATTATAATTATAAAAATTCTGTCTGATAATATAATGTCAAAGATGTGCCAAGCGAACAAGGAAACATCCTTTGTCGAATAACAAAAGGCAGAAAAGCTACAATTGGTACATCAATGGCAGGATAACTTTTACCATAGATCTGCGTGCATAAAAAAAAAAGAAAAAATTGCAGGACTCCGGGACGCCCGAGAGGCGTCACGTAGCCCTTGAAAAAACCAGTTGTACTCCGAATTCGGATACATCCTTGAACAAAAGTGGGTTAACGTATCACCTATATATATATATATATATACATATATATAACCTCTAAACGAAATAAAAGATGCTCCGTCTTGGGCGTTCGAGGCTTAGATATTGGATCGAGAATGTCTTACGTCGTCCGTAACTCCGGTTAAGAGTTGAAAATCCTTTCGAAGGCTCGATAAGTCGAATATAAATGAAATACAATCGGTTTACGAGGTGATATTGACACTGGGCGAAAGTGAACACAACGCGTAAGCCTCACTCCCCCCTGTCAGACAACGTTTCCGAGGCCAATCACAGGCTGCCGTCGCTTTTGCGCGACAGAGGACAACAGTGAACTTTTATCGGGGCAGAGTGAGAGGCGTGAAACTGGAACAAACGTTTTCGGAAACAACAAACATGAATTTATCTACTTGGAGTTTATCGTTTGTTGCGGGCAGTATAGAGAAGGTTACAGATGCTGTTTAGTTTCGACCTAACCGCTTGTGACTTTATTTTTATCTGCGTAGATGATCCTTGCGTTCAGAAATGACCGAATACATCCACGTAGCCTCGTGTATTATCACGGAGCTGCGTTTTTTTGCGTTAAGGATGAATGAAACGTGGGCGATGTGTATTGCAAAAGCTGACCGCACAAGCTTCCTGACGGATGCACGACATAATTGCGGTTTCCTTGTTTTTTCCGTGTACACGCGGAATATTAGCTTGATAAAACTTATCGTGATCCGGTTAGCTGGTTGACTTAACAGGGAAAACATGCACGCGACTTTTGCCGTACTTTCAGTCAGCGAGGGTATTTTATTATGCATACATCTCGCGAGTACATCGAGTCGTCGCGGATATTGTTCGATAAGAAAACAAATGGCTAATGAGGGGATTAACGGCGTCGAGAGGAACGTCGCTACATCATTGGGAGCGACCGGAAGTGAAGGGGGCACCTCGATAAACATCGATGCGGGATCGAACAGTGTTGAACTCCATGAACGCAAGACAAACCGGAAGTCCGAAGACACCGTCGCGGAGAGTCACGATCTCAGTCCTCTCGAGGATAGAATCGCTAAAGAGAGCGTCGTAACCATCGATACCACGGACAAAAGATATCATCGAAGCGCTCTGCGAGCCCAGCACACTTACGCGGCTAAAAAAACTGTCGCCCAGGGAATGATGGATGTAGCGCTGATAACGGCGAACGCTAATCAGCTGAGATATCTCGTCGAGTACCAACGCAACAGTCCTACATTTTTCGTCAATGTTTTTCTTATCGTGGTCAGCCTTTTGCTTCAAGTGTGTAAAAATGAATCAATACTATCTAAAAAAAATTCAAAAAAATCTTGATTATTGTATAATCATCTGTAAAAAAAGGAAGCGATTAAATAACTTCGACTCTTTGCTCGTGTATCTTCCAGATCGGCGTGGGCGTCAGTTTGATCTTCAAGGGACGTTTCGACATTCAGGGAAAAGGAAAATCACCCCAGGCTCTAAAGATAAACAATTACGTGGTGGTCGGTGTCTTCCTTATAACAATAATAAACGTATTCGTTGCAGCGTTCAGCGTATCCGCTTCTCCGGCACCATCGGCTCTCCCGAACTCGGCGTAAAACCGAACTCTCGCATATTCTTCGACTCAGAATCGTACAGTTAGTTGTTATTTTTTTATATCTTGACAATAAATAACTTTGGAGTGTAGAATTTTTGTCTCGATCACATAAATGGCATCTTGTTGGAGAGGATTGTACAATTTTCTTTCGTCGTGAAAGCGAGACGGTCCCAAGGTCAACCCTCCGAATGTTCGATTTATATCTTCGTAACGGCGTCGATTATTCGGCAGAGGCCAAGTGCAAGCTTCTCTCGCAGCTTTGCTACGAATTCACGACTCGGCACGTTCATGACGAGGTGGGGGCAAACTGCGTGCTCTAAATAGTAAGAACTGGGACGAAGTACGATTGCACCTTGAATATCGCTACGTCTGTCTTTGTTTTTTGTTGCACCGATTGACACAGCGATCTCGGTTGCGTGAGAAAGATCGCAATAGCTATAAACGTTTTGCTATATAGATGCAACGTTAGAGGTGAGCGGTCGGGGGTACGAAAGCTCGGACGGAGAGTTCGCGACGAAGAAACAAATGTAAGTTAGCGTCCGTCTTCGCGTTATAGGAGACGTCAATTTTCGTTGTACCAAACCTTAGTTTTTTTTTTCTAATATTCGAAAAATAATTCATTTCTGTTCTCTAACGTTAGTTCCAGACGCGTGAATCATCGGCATTGAGGAATAATGGGCAAGGGAAAAGGTAAGCTCAAACGATCTGGCATAAAAGCTCGTAACTTTAATCGCTCATCATCGAAGTATTTTTTTTATTCACTTTTGTCGGTCTCGTAAATTTAACCTTGACGAGTGACCTCGAATTATAAATGTATCGGTAAGTGTGATATCAAGGTCGCGCGTAGTCACAGTTTTCTTTGTGTTTCAGGAGGAGGAGGGAAGGGAGGAGATGTGAGTTGATCGATATTTTTTCTTTGTTATTTTTAATCCTTGAATTATCGGGATCTCTCGATGGTTTTCAGAAAAAAGCTGCTCCCCCCGGCGGAGGCGCGGCGGCTGGTGGAGCCAAAGGCGCCGAGGCTAAGGGCGATGCGGGAAAAAATAAAGGCGGCAAGAAAGGTTCTTACTTTTTTATTTTTTTTTATCAATTCAACATTTGCATGTTTGTTCGTGACGAGTGTTATAAAAATATTGCAGTAGTGCGTTTCGATGACGGATGGATATGTAGGGCCTTTGCCGTTAAGCGAAGATAACGGTACGAGTGAATGAGTGATAAAAAATCGGTACGAACTAAATTATCGTTACTGTTCGCAGGTGGGAAGAAATAACGTTCGTGCAATGAAGGGACTCACAACTTATCTACCTCGAAAAAAAAAAAACCAAAAAGATACGCGTCAAAAGTTTGTAACGATTTGTTGAGCCACCCCCGTTCGTACTGTTCAAATTTTATTTAATAATAATAAAAGAGAACAAATATGCTGGTATAAGAGTCCTATTCCGATATTATTTTTTCTCAATTATTTTTAACAATGTTTTTAACAACGTACACTTTGCTACAAAAATGAATACCTTTATCTATCGTGAAGCAGCAGTAACTTTTATTCTACATTGATTATCGGAAAGCCGTTTTCTTTTTTTTTGCACAATCTTACAGATAGTTAACGCACTACAGGAGGCTTATGTAAAAATAAATGTATTACTCAGTCGTGCGCCTGTTTTTCCGAGACGCTCTCTATCCCCTTAAAAATTGAGTTCGTTGTAGCTCCGGATCTGTACGGTATTTTCTTCGCTTAATTACGAATTATCATATACCGACCGTCGACGTGGTTTGGCCGAGATTGTCCGAGTCACTTGTCGGCGCTGCGGGGTCCGTGTATCTCATATCAAACGCCGATATGATTACGTTCACGGCAACCGTAAGTACCATCAGAGCCAAAGTGATATTGTTCCACACATTCGCCTTTGGCTGATCCTGCGTCTTGTTTATGTTGAACGTCGAACCCAGCATAACGCAAATGACACCTTGAAGGACCTTTTTGTTTTCGTGCACGAGGAAAACAGTGGGGAAAAGGATTAAAAAAAGAAATTGGAGAGGGAGTGAGGAGTAAATAAAGCAAAAAAATAAAAATTAATAAAACTGAAAAGACTAATGATGAACATGGTGTAAATAATAATAATAATAATAATAATAATAATAATAATAAGGTACCGGGCTCGAGATTCAACGAATTGACTATTTACATAAAAGTTATAGAGTCTGAGATTGATTTATCTCTCGCTGAGCATAGCGACGTCTCTTCTAAACGTTAGAAACTCCTGCGGCCTGTTATGAGACTCCATACCGAAGCCCGATATAATAACGTTAATGAGACTTATGAGGAATACTCCGGTTAATATAATGTCGTTAATAACATCGGCAGCCCGATGATCCCGTGGTCGATTGATGTCCAATCCACCGACGATTACGAATAGAATACCGACGGCTGCCTACGGAGATTAATCCGATACAGGGACAGTCTCGAGAGTTTCCAAGCTCACAATTATTCTCACGTTTTGAATTGATCCAATTTGTTGCGCAGCCAATAATGAAAGGCGAAGAGGAACTTCTCTTACATGTAATTTAACAATAACTAAGCGGCCGTTTGCCCGGGTGCAACGGGTCGGTTATAATCTATAAGCGAGGACAATCCCATTGGATCGAAAGCCGAAATCATTATATTGTCCAGGAATACAATGAAGCTGAGTGCGATTCTCGCTCTTCCCATCCACTCCACGGAGAAGGCGTATCTCGAGTCTTCCATCCGGCGATCTCTCAATAGATTTAACGACAAGGACAAAAACCCCGACAGTATCTATACAAGTTATAATGTTTTTGTTTTCTTCTTTTTTGTTTTTTCTATGTTATCAATAGCATAATGATGCGAAGGCTGTGACACTCAAATTGGACCAATTGCTAACACAAAGCGCAATCTACCGTGCGTGCAACAGCCTTGAAGAACGGTGCTAGTCTGCCTGTGCTTTGGATCGTCTCTGACTTTTTCTTCTTCGGGAAGAGGCAAGTCATTTCATTTTAGGATCGAGATTTAAATGTCTCAAGGTAATTCAGCCGGCGGTCATAAGAACGAAGCATACTTCACAATACTTCACAACGTATCCGTTTTAAACGCCGTTTATATTGAAGTACCTTAAGGGTCATTTATTAACGGAACACGCGGTGCCTGACAAACGGAAAAGATTCAATGCATCATACCTGCAACGCGATGGAAGTGCAGATGAGAGTCAGCATGAGGGTGTAGAATTCGTGCTGTTTTCCCACCTACGTGAAAAAAAAAATTAAAGATAAATGTTAATTTTTCGGTCGATATAACGAAGGAACAAAAATTACCTGTAGAATATATTTGAGTTGCGATGCATTGGCGGTGAGCAGCGCGATATCCAGCATCCCCTGAGCAATGGTCTTCTTAGTAGCATATCGATTAACGTCTATCGACTTGACCTGCGAAACGAGAAAGTAACTATCAGATTAAAAATGGAGCAATGAAGAAATGTACTACAAACAGATAAACGTCATAGCTTCCGAGAATCGCGATAAAAAGGCGATACCAATCTGTTGCGCCGTGTTTCGCTCGAATCGGAAAAAGCGCAACTATTTTATTTATCAGTGGCTCGTATCACTCACTATATCGAGCACGTTCCCAACGCCGAAGTCTGTATTCGTTACATTATCTTTCGGATGTTCGATTAGCGTAAAACCGTCAACATCGGAAGGCGAAGTATTTTTTCCATTGGCACCGCGCTGATAGTGCAGATACTTCGGAGGTTCCGGTTTCAATCCTTGAATATGATGATCAGTTTCCGGTTCGGACGTAACGAAGCCCGATGGTTTCACGGAGCGATCCATCGTCTCAGCGCGGTTCGATATTTTCTCGTTAATTAACAATTAAATTGGTTCCGCGCGGGTTTACAAAGTTTGAGAATTAGCGGTGAAACAATAGACGATGTACGACCCTCTTATAATTGTATCTTAACGCGATAAGGACGCAACGGCGACTGACAACTGTCTGCCGTGCCCGTCACCCGGTAGCCTTTTCCGCGAGATTATCAGTTAATTCTTTTGCACCTGTAAATCTGGTCAATGCAGAGGGGGAGAAGTTGAAACACGATTGCTGTCCACCCGTTGCAACACCGAACATTTTCGACTTTGCGATTAGGCGAACACGGTGAGTTTGTGTTTGCACTCGGAGCAGGACACGCACAGGTGTTCGACCGAGTTTCCGACACTCCTCATGTATATTCCTCGATCGATTATCTCATTGCACCGAGCGTTTTCTCTGTGTCTTGCAACAAAGCGACAAAGCGCTACTTCTAGGTGACGCGTGAATTTGTCACCGCACTGATCTTATATGCGCTGTTTTCTTTAACGCTTCGAGGTGCCGACAGCCGTTTAGTGCCCGTGTAGGGTATACAATTTTAAAGCGAACACGGGACGGTCGTCTTTTCTATGCAGCATCGATTACAGCTATGCAATTCTAACCCTGACATTAGGAGTTACAAACTGTTATACTTCTAAGCAGTCTTCGGATGACCTTCGCACCATTTTTCATGCATATACCTTCTGATAAGAGTTTATCGAAACTTGCCTGATTCATGCTTCCGTTTTCAGCGAATATCGGAGCCACCGATACTGTTGCCATTACCTCACTAGTTTGCAATTGTTATTTTTTTTATTGTTATTATTATTATTACTTTTTCACATAGATTCAACGAGAGAGAGTACCGAGCGGCAAGAAATTGTACTTGTCGATAAAAAAATATTTCAATCGCTAGGCGACAATGTTAAATCGATACGATGCGACAATAAGGAACTCTCGGATCGATCTTCGCCCGGACACTGAGGCTGTTCAATGAAGCGGAACTTGCTGCTTTGTACTGTAAAATTTACCAGCGCACTGTCACGCTTTCTCTGCATTGCATCCGAACTGCACGAGGATCCCTACTCACTGTTGTGACACAGTGAATTTCCATAGCAACCCTTGAACCCTCTAATCGTCCAGAGCAAATAATGAAAAAAGATCGTTTGAATCCTCGTCGATTTTTGTCTTTATTTCGTGACTTCATTTTTTTTCTCAGTGACGCAACATTTGTTTCTTTTTTTTGGACGATATTGTTTATAATATGTGCGTACAGTACGCGAAATATAAAATTATAAAATATAATGTGTACCTAAGGCGTGCGAGTGGTAGAAAGGGGGGCACCGCACGAAACGCGCCGTATAAACGTTCAACCTCTCAGGGCACTTGATCATCGATCACAGGTACAATTAATCGCGAGTAACTATCGTGGTTTTTTTTTTTTTTTTTTTTTTTTTTTTTTTTTTTTCTCCTTTTTGTTTTTTTTTTTTTTTTTTTTCACAAGAGTTTGCCGAGCAATGGACGAAGGAAATAAACAAGAATGACGAAGTTACATTTTACTAAGGAAATTGAGTCGTTTTGATAAAAAAATTATAATAGTTAGCGTTAATCGATTGATTGTTTTTTTTTTTTAGAGAGCGATGCACTCACACCGCTCGACGAAACAAGTTAAAATATTATGAGTAATAAATGAAATTAAGAAGTGTGTAATCTGTACATTGGGTGCCCAATAATTCAGTTCAAAAGTCTCATCTCTAGTCGAGCAACGAAACGTAGAACGAGAGGGCACGAGAGTTATTTTTTTTTCTTCTTCTTTTAGTTATGAAATAAAAAAATATTCAATTTTTTTCTCGCTTGAATATCGGGGCTTTTGTCTTATGTTTCACAAAAACGTATCCGTATTCGGCTGCAGTTGACTGCATTAAAAGCGTATGGATTCTACTGTACATTTGGGGCTCTTCCGGAAAATGTTCTCATTCGTTTTCAATGTGATTGTTGTTTTGTTCTCTTTTTTTCGTAGTTTTCACACTTGATTCCGCAGCTCGAAAGCAGCCGTATCGAGATTACGGGTAGGGAGTGTCATCTCATTAAGTAAAAACCTCATTATATCAAGGCGCTAGTTAGCTTCGAGGGAACTTTGCCAAGAGTGCGCTTGCATAGAGAGTCGTTCATTGTTACTCGGCTTCAGGGGTGCGGTGCAGCGGGCCGCGTCCGGAAAACGCTCGTGATAGCGCTCTAATCGTAGATACTTCACCGTCACCAAATGACCTTCAAAAAAAGGATTATTGTTAAATAAATTTGCGTAAAGTAAAAAATTCGTATCGGGCCTCGTTCGTAAGAGTAACATACCATCGAACCAGCATCCGTGAAGAGCTCTGTAAGCTTTTCCAGCATCTTCCTGCGACATACACTTCATGTAGACGCAACCTTCGCGGCTTCCGCGATCCACACGGATATGCAGGATTCTCACGCCCTCTCCGCACTTCTCGAGAATGGCATCTTGCACCTTCGTCTCCCAATTTTCCTCGAACTCGCTGGAAATGTTAAATTATCGATACAGTCGACGATAATTTACCATCTTAATTTATAATCATAGTAATTTATAATTATAGCAATTCATAATTATAGTAATTTATAATTATAGCAATTTATAATTATAGCAATTTATAATTATAGCAATTTATAATTATAGCAATCTATAATTATAGTCATTTTTAAATTATCGTGCTATTTGCAAGTTGAGGGACCACTTACACGTCCGGATCGAACATGTGGCGTATCTTCAGGCACGGTGTTGGCGAACAAGTGAGAGTATTGACAGAGCCTTCGGTAGTCTCGAAGGCTTGTCCCTGCCAAACTTTCGTCTTCTTATTCGCCACCGGAGTCTGAGGATTTGATGTGTTTAATGTATTGTTCGGTAGCCATCGCCAGACGTGAAATTCCTCGCCGCGCACTTGCTGTACTTCGCGCCGAATTCTACAAAAGAAGAAAACGATTAGCGTATCGATAGTGAATTTGACAACTTTTTTTCTCCATTTACCTTGACTCGTTTTCGTCCAAGAACTTGACAGCTTTTTCCCAAAGTCCAGCCATCTTCTTGCGATCCTTAGGCGCAATAAGCTTGTCACGTACGTGATTTATAGCGAGATAACTTTCCTGCGTACCACCCGGACTAGCCGTACACGCGTTTTGATGATCCAACTCGACCATGTTTATTATCTCGGTGACTAGCTGAAAAATCTCCCTCTCGGCGCTCTTCTTGTGTTTCAAGTACCAGAGTACAAGTTTGTGACCGCCAAAAGCAACCCCGACGCCTTGGGGGAAAAATACAATTAATTGCTTAGATAAATGTGTAGACTAGATCTCGCTTTTACAATTAATTTACTGATGCGACGTACACAGATGTATCTTAGTTTTTTGTTTTTTTTTCAGCAAAGCAGAATTGTGCATGCAATATGATTCTTCGTTCGTAATATAACGTGAAACTGTTGACTGTCTGTCATGCATCAGATTAACGTCTCAATCGTATTCGCCCAGTAATGAGTCAGTGATAAATTTACCGATGACTATGATGAGGAGAGTCGAGAAAACTGTGAATAATTTTTGCTTTATCAAGCATTGCATCGGTAGCTCAGGGTTCAGAATTATCATTCCGAGCTTTTTGTCCAAACGGGTCTGAAATACTTTCTCCTGTAATATAAAAAAAAAAACCTTAGATCGATCGCTATACTTTCGTAGTGGTTTTGTTTTCTTTCCTTTCTTATACTCACCATCGAATCCAATATTTGATTAGGCACTTCGTTTCCGTCTCCAAATTCGATCAGGGAGATGCCCCACTTGGGATTGCCAAAGATAAGAAGATGAGCATTGTGAAGATCTCCCGTCACCTCTAGCTTGTTCTGTGAACACCATTCAATTTATGTTACAGAAAGAAACGAAAGATCCACGTCGAAATTAAACAAATAAATCATCATATCGTACCGCTTTGTCGCTCTTGAACATATTTATGATTTCGTTGTCTTTGAGATATGCCGCCTCGTCGGTTGCTTCACAAACGGCAGCTACGGCCTTTCGCATCAATATTGGTCTTAGCTTTTGCAACAACTGTATGACGTTCTCGAGATTTTCTTTGAGCAGACAGTTCACACCGGGCTTGTCGTGTTCGGACATAAGACAGAGTGGAACGTCGCTATCTATAAAAGGTAAATCGATTGGACAAAAAATATTAACACTCGGTAAATTGACAAAAAAAAAAAAAAAAAGATTCACGTAAGAATCCTATATCTGTATCGTATTTCATTGAATTTTTAAAAACTTTCGACTGATGGGAAAAGGAAATAAAATATCGTACCGAATAAAATCGTCACAATAGCGTTTATTTGTTCACATAAAGAAAAGGTACATTATCAAACGGTTATTTTTTTTTCTCTTTCAACCATCCAGTGTTAATCAAGACACGAAGCGAGTGTACGGAACAAACGATTAATCTTTTTTTTTTTGGAGAACAAAATTTCTTGGTTATAAAAAGATTCTAAAGTTTACTATCATTTGACAGAACGAAATAAACTTTGACAGTGAATCAAGTCCGTGCGGATCTGCTGTGAAACGCGGTTGTGTGTCGCTCCTTTGCCGGAGGGACATGTTTGTTTCTTTTCTTTTTTTTTTAAGTGTAAAGTAATACATCTATCTAATTAAGAAAAATGCTGACGTAAGATTGATATATTATAGTGAGTGTAGATTGTGCTAGATTCCAGGTACAGATATTACGTATGCTCACGAATAATTCTCAACTATACAACATTCCTTGTCTCGTAACTTATCTCGTTCTCGAATAATAAAAAAAAGACAAAAAGTAAGAATGCACGAAGTGAAATCGCGTTTACCATCACCAAAATCAGGCATCTCCGGTGAATAATTCACACACAAAAAAGTATGCCAGCATCATTAGTCTATCTAGAGTTAATTGCAATCGGATAACTTGTTTTTTTTTTCTCTTTTATCTTGAGTGAAATATCATTAGTAGAATAATTTTTAGAGCGTTGGATATTTTTTTTCCAAACGACTCTCTTTTGTATATATATATGTGTGTGTATCTTTAATATATTCAATATATCTCGTTTGTCTGTTGTAAATCATAATGAGTCACGTTATTCAGAATACCTACCCGTTGGAAGGGCTGGGAAAGTTTCGGTCTTTCCTCCAAGTCCCAGATACATTACGGCCAAGACGCCGAAGAATAGTGCCAGGACTATTACTAAAACCATGGAAACCATGTTCTGATTGTTCCTAACATCTTCCTTAGTGTTTGACGACGATTTGAATGTTCTGCTCACGACGTCACGGGGTCTGTCGCTCGACGTGCCCGCGTAACGAGAACTGAAAAAACAAAGAACCAAACGAATAGCAAAAGATGCAAACGACGTGTACGAAAGAAAGCACGACTATAACCCGGCTATCAGATAATATTTACAAACCTCGAGCTTGTGGTCGAGTACGAAGATCTCAAAGCCGAGAAGTAGCCGTTGGTATCGCTGTCCTTGGCTTCCGATCCAGCAGTCGAACGCATTATCGAACCTGAAATATAAACGATTATAATTGTAAATCAATCATTAATAAATTTAATAGCTTTTACTTAGAAGCTGATGAAAATAAAACCACTGACTTTTCAGTGTCGACCTCGGCGGAGACGGCATATTTATACTCGATCGAGTGCTCAATCTTCTCGTGAATTCCGACAAATACGGGGTCTCATAATTAGCGAGAATATCGTTAACGGTGAGATCGTCCTTCTTGTAACTCGGCTCTTCGCGCACCGGCAAAATCGGCGATATGTTGGGCTTAAAAGGTGGAACGACATATTTATCGGCCTTTGGAGTTATCATTGGTTTCGCCCGATTCTCGAACAATTTAGCGGTTTGATCGTCCTCGACGGAATTGCGCTCCCTCGCCCGCGAGTCGTACGATTTGTTGCTGTAGTACGTTTTCTCCGGCTCCTCGGTGATATCGGAATCCGAACCTGTCTCCAGACCGTCCGCGGATGCCGAAGTTTTGTACGTTCTGGTAATTTTTTTCTGAACAGTTTTTGATACCGATCTATTGGACGAGCTGGAAGGAAGGTCGTCGTATTCGGCTACCGCGCTCTCCTTTGGTTCCGAGTTCCTGGTTGCCGCCGTTCTCCGCTTGTTGGGACTGCGAGGAACCACGGCGATGGGAGTGGCGGCGGGAGCAGCCGCAGGCGGAGGCGGCGGCATGGGATTCGCCATTGTCTGTCTACGAGAATTAGCCGACGGTTTCTTCTTTCGGCTAGTATTGGCAGTCAAATCATCGTCCGTCTCATCACTGCTGTATCTGAAATACAAAACGGAACTACAGTACGACGAAACAGTGGACTCCGCTGTGGAAAAAAAAAGATACCGGTATCGCAAGTTGATACACAAATTTTCAAAGAGCTTGATCCAAAAATATTGCCTCCGACGAACCGCGTTACAGAACTATTGCTTAATCGATAAAATTCTTACAATTTTTCGGCATTCGTCGACAAAGTTTTTATTGAATTTTTAAATGCGTCGTAACGTGGGTTCAAGCTCTGTTTGTATTTTTACGATTTTTCAATGCCTCGACCTCCTTGAGGCGGACCGACTCGTGTTATTTCGAAAATTCACGAAATTTTTCAAAATTACGGTTAAAAAACAAAAAAAAAACCGGTGGACGAGCGACTTACCTAGCGGCGAGGGAGTGTCGGGAACCTGTGCCGCCCCGTGTCTCGATGAGGTTCTTCAATTTCTTTACAAGGATCTTCCTGGTGGTCTGGGTTACCGGGCCCACGGGATAACCGTATTCCGCGAGCTTGGTACGGAGCTCCGAGTCGGTGTAAGAATCCACCGACATTTTGCGTGTTAGGAAAACACCGATTTCGTGTAATACTCGTTGATACCGGGCGCGACGCCTTCCCTCTCTCGTGAACGATACACGGGCATAAAAAAACACACGATTCTCACTGCTCAACGAGAATCAACGCTGTTTTTTTTCCTCCTCTTTAACTTATTTTTTCTCTTCTTTCGTTCGTTTTTTTTTTTCTTTCTCGTAGAGAAGCTTCGCTGTTCGCGTCTCTCTGTGGAACTCTCGTACACGCTCTCCTTTACGCGGACGCAGTGAGAGATTCGCTCGCGCGCCGCGTCGTGGAAATTTCGCGCAGTCGCTGCGATCGCTATCACGCTGGCTTGTCGTCACTCCGCCAAAATCTCGAACTCCCGAAAGCCCGTTAAGGCGAGGTGAAACAGACTCAGTCGGTAACAAAAACTGTAATGAATGGCATTCGAAGATGGTAGACGTTTCACAAAAAAGCGAAGTATTATCTGATGTAGAATTCAATACCGCGCCTGATAATACTTCGCTTTTACCCCAAATTCAATAATTTTTTTATGGCGTTGATTCGAAAAATGCAACTATTTCTCTCGCAGTCATATATCATGTGGTACATGATTCACCTCACCTTAACCGGAATTTCGAACAATTGATGGAGTTTTTACCCGAAATTTCAATCTTCCGTTAGGTAAAAACACCGAGTTACCATTTTCCCCGAAGAAGTCAAGAGACCGAATTTTATTCTGTCGATTGGTCATATGCCCGATGTATCAATATCCCGATTGTATCAACGTATCGAAAGATTATTCAACCAAAGGCACATTTGCGCGAATAAAGCTTTTACCGTCAGAGACTTGTCGATGACCGACAGTCGTAACTGCGGTAATCGATAAGTTCGAGTTCTAGAATTTTAACTATTATCGCCTCGCGGTAAGTTCGCTAGTTTGAGGAGAACTGATGAAGTTTTTTGATCCTACGATGGTTTGGTTTCTTTTATAGTACGGACTAGTCATAAACATGGAATTGTCTGTGACGTGATTTTATGCGAATACCTGTGACGTGATTTTTTGAATCATGGTCACAAAGATCAATATGCTACCGTTTTTCGTTTTCTGCACTTCGTTACCGTTTACTTTCTAGGCCTGTCTCGCTATAATCGACGTCACGAGATGAAAAACTACCGTGTAGGTTAAGGTAGTACTTGCGGACAGTTCAACCTCACGTGAGTTAAGAGAGAATTAAGCGAGAGAATTGTGAACATTTCTCGATGGGACAAAAATCGGAAAAAAATTAAGCATGCAGAAGGTACTGAAAAGATTGATTTTATATAATAATAATTCCAAAATGTTATTAACAACTTAATGAAAAAAAAATGTTCAACAAATCCCCCGGCAACCTAACTTTCTGTTCAAAACGGTTTGTTTATCTTTTTGAATACGTATGCATTTTTTCAGAATTTTGTGTAATTTTTGAAAATTGCGTTTTTTTATTAACGAAAAAACGCAATTTCAAAAAATGACACACAGTTCTGAAAAAATTCATACGTTATTCAGAAAGGTTAACAAATCGTCTTTATTTTTTTAAAATAGGTTGCTGGGTGAGTTGTTGAGCAATTCTTTTTTTCATTAATTTGTTAACAACCCTTTGAAATTATTATTATGCAAAATCAATGTTTTCAGCACCTTCCGTATGCTTGATTTTTTAAAGATATTTATCCCATCGAGAAGTGTTCGCAATTCCTTTCTCAATTCTGTCTGAACAAACGTGGCATCAGACTATCTGCACGTACCTTCGCAAGGTCTAACTTAAGGTAGTCATTGCGAATAGTGCTCACTTTGCATAAGTTTTAGATAAATGAGAAGGAATTGCAAACACTTCTCGATGGTATACAAATCTAAAAAAATTGAAGTGTATTAAAGACGCTGAAAAGATTAATTTTACATAATAATAATTCCAAAATGTTATTAACAAATTGATGAACAATAAAATTGTTCAACAAATCTCCCGAAAAAATAACTTTTTTTAGATGAAAATTATTCGTAAAATTTTCTGAATACGCATGAATTTTTTCAAATTTTCAAATTCACTTTGAATTTTGTGACTTTCTACGCGTTTTTCGCATATTAAAAACAAATTCAAAGTGAATATCAAAATCTGAAACAAAGTGAACGAAGTACTTTCATTGAAAAAGTCAGGTTGCTGGATGATTTGTTGGGATTTTTTTTCCGTTAATTTGTCAATAACACTTTAGAATTATTATTATGCAAAATTAATCTTTTTAGCACATTTAACCCTTCACGTACTAGTGTGTCGCTCAGCGAGATACCGGAATTTGCCAAGATGCAACCTTCGGTCGATTCGAGTAACAAGTTAACTTGCTAAAAAAATCTGCAAAGATTCACAGACGTACCTTGAAGTGTTGTTTTTTGGATAAGGTAGAAGAAAATTTATTACGGACATCCGTATCGGTTTTATGCTTAAAAGATATTAAATTTGGCAAGAATCGATCCACCCGATTAAATTTTACAAAATTTTGAAAAAAACTCAAGAAATTCGTACCTCCCAACTGACGCCCGTTTCCGTTTCAAATATTGAGAATTGAGAAAGAAGCTAAATAAGTGGTAGATTTGTGATCAGTGAAAAAAATAGATTAAATATTGTCCCTGAGCGATGAGTCATTCTATAATTTTTTTTTATTCGTACTTCGCAACAGACGTACGTATCCGTTTCAAATATTCATGTAGAAACAAAATAAGTAGCAGATCCATGATTAGTGAGAGAAGAAAAATTCGTAGGCAGTGCCTAAATGATATAATCATGAGCCATAGAATCTTCGGGAACTACACTTCATGTCCTTCTTTTTTTATTATGGTATGCGATGGGCCCACTTGTTAACATAACAAAAAAAGTTGAAAATTGAAATTTTCATATGGCTTCCTCATAAAAGCCGAAAATTTTAATTTTCACATCGCTTTCTTTCAGATTTGTATACCACCCAGAAGTGTTTGCAATTGCCTCTCATTTCTCTGAAACTTTTGCGAAGTGAACACTATTCGCAAGGACTATCTTATGGAACTCCCGTGATCCCTTAGGGTTACGTTATGTTTTTTTGTACGTTAAGGTTAGCATGCTCGGCTCGGTCCGGTGGTGTGCAGTTCGAGAATAGAAGATTCCAGGCGGAGACTAGCATCTGGCAGAGATTTCCTGACGACTCAGCAGAAGTCCGGATGCAACATCGGCGCCCCTAGAAAGTGTCCAGTGCGCTGGAGAACAGGCGGAGGGTTTTGTTCTCAGGGTAAAGGGCTGGGATCCCTTTACGCCGTGTTATGTTACAAGAAGGTCCTTCTTTTCGCACTTGCACCAGGAGAAGCGATCGCAAGGAGTGTCGATCAATTACCGTGCTTCGTATTGCGGTTATCGGTATTGATGACGTCGGAGATAGTCGAGCGGACAACTGTTCCCGAGTGTTGGCCGGCGCGTACAAACTATTTTTCTGTCTCGCGTACAAAGAAGTTTTTCCCTATGTGGTAATGTGTTCGATATAGTTTCATGTTCTTCGAGCAAAATGTTGTGATCTCTATGGGATCAAGAATTTCGCTACGGTGCCGTGATTTCTATGGTGTTCCCGTGGGTGTATGTGCTCTGCCTTTCGCTCGTTGCGGATTATTTGGCTGATTTAGGGTAACCCTGACGGCATTGCCAACCGCGTTTTAACTGCAAATTTTAACCGGTTGTTTTTACCATAACTTTAACTGCGAAATTACGGTGATTGTGATTATTTCTGATCGACCTGTGCTTGAAAAATATCCGTGTTTCCGACTCCAGGAGCACGTGCTGTGGTCGTTTTGACAATTATAACCGCTAAATAACCGGTAGTTAGGTCTTTTCTACAGACCATTTTTTTCTACTGTTTTCTACTGACTATACAACCGCAAAATTGGGCCCGAATGAACCGGTACGAAGAGCTACTGCTGATGGTTGTTTTGATATTTTTAATCCCAAAACTACCGACAGTACCTTTTTTTTTGCTGTTGCGGTACTCATCTTCCTACTGTAAAATTACTGCTAGCAAATCGGTACAAAGAGCTGCTTTTGCGGTTATTGGGACCACGTTTGACCGCCCATTACCGGTTGATAAATTTTTCAGGTTGTTCTACATTAGAACCGCAAAATTGCCGCGAATAAACCGGTACAAAAAACTGCTGCTGCGTTTGTTTTGACAATTTTAACCGTGCGTTGCCGGTTGTAAAATTATTGTGGATTGTATACTTACTTCACGACTGCAAAATGACTGCTAATGAACCACTACATACCGAACAAAAGATTTAGTAACATTGAAAAAATTGGTTTTAATTGACATCGTGAATTATATCAATTTATACTTTGTATCCTAAATTATATACTATCCTACGCGTT